>LFZO01001089.1:0-12760 GCA_001578225.1 Pseudocercospora musae | reverse complement strand
CCGCTCCTTCACCCACCACCCACCACCCACCACCCACCACACTTCTTCCACGCTCCTTACAACTCTGCAACCTGCGAGCTGCCACGTGCAGCAGCCGGCCGCACATCTTGGGCGCTGACACGGCGCGCGAGTCCTGCCCTCAGCACGGCGCGACTCGTTGTGTCTCCTGGTCCGCATCCGCATTCGGGAATCGACTAGTCGAGCACTGCTGACTGCTGCCACGGCACACTGCTGTAGCCCTGCACATCTCCCCAACCCTCCCTCACCCCCCAACGCTTGCTTGATACATAATGCACACTCCTCTTGACCAACTCCTCTACTCACGCCCACCCTTTTCCGACCAACGCCCCCACACCGTCCACGCATCCGACTCCTCCTCCTCCTCCTCGGCCACACCGGTCAATTTCATCGCCGAGGAAGCAGAATCGTCCGAGGACAATGACACCACCCCGCGAGCCTCTGCTGCCGGCATGAGTGCACGCGGCTCCTTCTCTCGACGACGCATGTCTCGCGACGACACCGCCAACGACATGCACCAGATGGCAGGTGCCGTCGACGCTGCGTCGAAGCTGCGCTGGAGCGGAGTGCCGCTAAGCTTCGCCCCGGAGGACAGCTTGAACAACTTACCCGATGAAGCTCGCCAGGAAACATCGCGCCACTCGCGTCGAGCGAGAAAACCATTATACCGCCTCCCAATCCACTCTACCGGCGAGTCATCTGACTGCAGCCAGGGCACGCATGGTGCTGAGAAGTCGGCCTCTCTCGGCAGAAGACTATCACGGACGTATCAAGAACGGGTCAATGGCTTTCGTGAGAGCATGCAGAAGTATGCCTTGCCGGGCGTGTCAACTGGCCGCGTCAGGAGGTCGAGCACGCCAATTCGCGTCGAGGTCACCGACGAAGCAAGCACATGCATTGATCCCGCGCTCCTGTCACTGAAGCCTCCAACTTCGCCATCAAAACGCACTGCACGTCAGGGCGATGAACGGCCACGGAAACACCGACACTTCCTACCACTTGGCGACCGAAAGGACACACCTGCTCCAGCCATGTACGGTCTTCCCGTACGACCCGCCAGCTCCCGATTTGCGCCCAGCATTGGGACAGCACCAGGCGGCGACGCCGCAAGGAAAGCAGCGGCAATGCATAACAATCCAGGCCTTTCGCCGACGTCCTTGCCCTCAGAATGGCTGCCCGAGTACGACGACATCGATGTCCGGCGAAGCCGCCTTGGCTCGCTCAGCAGTGCCGCAGACAGCGGAGCAGATTTGTCCAACTATACCGCTTCGATACGTGACTCTGATGGGGACATTGACATGTCCCATCATACCTTTGCAGCTCCCTCGCAGCACGACTTTACCTTTGTCCTGCCAAACGAGCTTGCGCTTGCGGTGCTCAAGAATCTCGACGCCCAAGATCTTATCAACGCGGAACAGGTCTCGCGGCGATGGAAATCATTAATCGAAGACCCGTCGGTCTGGCGGACCATCTTCTACCGCAGATATCAGCGACAGGTTATGACCAATCCTGCGCCAATTCAAGTTGGCGGAATCGGTGTTGGAAGACCCAATCGACCCGATCAAGCATGGCGCAAGATGTACAAGGCAAGAGTGGACTTGGAGAAGAATTGGCGTGCTGGGTCCACGGATGCTGGTAAGGCCGTCTATCTGTCGGGGCACACTGACAGCGTCTACTGTCTTCAATTCGACGAGGAGAAGATCATCACAGGGTCAAGAGATCGAACCATCCGTGTCTGGGATATCAACACGTACCAATGCCTCCGAGTGATTGGTCGGCCGAACGTGAAGCCAGCGTTGGGGCCCAAAGTGCTTCGCACCGTTGATTATCCCTCCTTTCACATGGCCACTGCCAGTGTCAATGGCACGGCTTACGGCGAGGGCATCTTCTACCCGAACAACGACTGTCATGACGCCAGCATATTATGCTTGCAGTACGACGATGAAATTCTGGTCACTGGCTCCTCTGATAATACACTCCTGGTTTGGGACGTCAAGACATACGAGATCATCAAGCGACTGAAGAGCCACACTGGAGGCGTACTCGATGTGGCTCTTGACGCGAAGCACATTGTCTCATGCAGCAAAGACTCGAAAATTATTGTCTGGGATCGCCAGAATCTGGTGGAAAAGGGGCAGCTGACCGGTCACAAAGGACCGGTGAATGCCGTTCAGCTGCGCGGCAATTTTCTCGTAAGCGCCAGTGGCGACGGCATTGCTCGGCTTTGGGACCTTAACCAGATGAAGCTGATCAAGGAGTTTCCCGCCAAAGAACGAGGCCTTGCCGCAGTGGAGTTTTCGGAAGACATGAAATATGTCCTGGCAGGCGGTAATGATAACATCACTTACAAGTTCGAGACCGAGACAGGGCGGGAAGTCATGCAGTTTGCAGGCCATACCCAGCTGGTGCGTTCGTTGTATCTTGACAGCTTAAACGACAGAGTGTTGTCAGGCTCGTACGATCTCGACCTCCGTGTATACGACTTTGTGACGGGCGAAGAGCTGTGGCGTGGCGAAGAATGGACTACCAGTTGGATGCTTGCAGCCAAGTCTGACTACCGTCGCATCGTCGCGACAAGTCAAGACGGCCGCATTCTCATCGTCGACTTCGGCATTCTGAAAGGCGCACCTACGTACCAATCGCGCGATGGAATGCCGATTGACAACATCGACTTGCTGCGGGGCATTGAGCATACGAATGAGATTCGATTTCGTAATCCTTTTTCCACGGATAAAACGTTCCGATAATGGCTGGTTTGCATGGAGTTGGAGGTGTAGAACAGAAATTCCATGGTCAGCTGGACTTTCCGGATTGTTGGGCAAAAAATTTTCACGGGAGGCATATGGAGTGCAGAATGTCAGTGTTGGATGACAAGCGCTTCCGATACCACAGGGAGCAGGCCGATAGAGGGTGTCATGTTGATAATTGAATAGCGTGGCGTGTTTCGATCCGGGACTGGGAACACTACTCGTGATCACTGTAATAGCGAACACGATTGCCATATATGGACATGTATTTGGGACACACAATGAGACAAGCATCGTGCACACACAGCAAGCAGCACAAGAGTCATTTGAGAGTACACATGACGTGTGTCCTGTTGTATCGAGTTTGGCCCTTCCAGCCATAAAATTTTGACTCGTCGTTTACGGGAACGAGACTCGTACAAAATTGCGGGCACCTGATGATTGATACCAATCGACCGCAGCCGCAATGAGCTATGCAGCAAGGCACATGGTGAAAGAGGATCCAAGAGGTGCACCGCCAGCTTGCGCATCATGCAGCGGGAAGCTGAGGAGGAGAAGAGTCCAGCGGCGAGTGCTTTCTAGCTGCTGCATACTGTACATAGCTTCGTGGACGCGAAGCTTTTCAGCTCGCCACAACACTCGGGAAACGTTGTACAAGCAACCAACGTGCATTCTGCAAACCGAGTAGTCTGTTAACAGCTTTTCGGAGCTGCGACTGTGCTTGTCGCTCTCCCTTGCGAGCAACCGGGCACCATGCTCTACCGCAAGGTCGCAACTGTGCTATTCCTCAGTGATTTGATCCAGTCCACGCTGGAGGAATGCAGATGCGTTAGTGTGCTTCGACTTGATCTGTCTCGAGTGATCGCTGACCACTCGTCAGATCCCAGAGCAGCCGTGCTGGCCTTCAGCGGTGGAGTGGGAGGCATTCAATCGCACCGTCAACGGCAGACTACTTGCGAACATTCCCGTGGCAATTTCTTGCTATAAAGGCCCGCTCCAGAACGCTCCGGAATGTGCATCGATCTCGAAGCAATATAGCAATAACAGCTTCCAGCAGACTTTTCCAGTCGGATATTCGTATCCCCTACAGCCCGACTGTCCATTAATACCGTTCGGCGAAAAAACAGTCAGTCGATGTGGACTCGGAGCCGCACCGGGATATACCGTTAACGCTACAGAGATTGAACATGTGCAATCTGCCGTTTCTTGGGCCAAATCAGCCAACATTCGCTTCGTTGTTCGAGACACCGGACATGACCTCTTGGGTAGATCTATGGGTTATGGCAGCCTTCAAGTCTGGATCAGATATCTGCGCCAAGGGATCGAGTACCATTCCCAGTTCGATTACAGTGCGCTTGAGAAGTCTGCCACTGCGTGGAACGGTTCAGCTTTCACCATTCGAGGTGGCTATACGTGGAGTGACGTGTATGCCGAAGCAGCGAAGCGAGATTCCATCGTAGCGGGTGGTGGAACACCCTCCGTCGGCTGTCTCGGAGGCTGGATGCAAGGAGGAGGTCATGGACCCGCCACACACGACTTTGGCCTGGGAGCAGACAACGTCTTATCCGCGAAAGTTGTACTTGCAAACGGAACTCTGGTGGCAGCTTCACCTGTCGAGAACAAGGACCTGTTCTTTGCGATTCGTGGAGGAGGGCCAGGTACTTATGGTGTCGTCGTTCAGACAACAGTGAAAGCGCATCCCACTCGGAAGGTACTTGCTCAGACACTGGCGATTGCATCTCTCTCAGGAAATACCTCAAGCTTTCTGGAAAGTCTCGCTGATTTCTACCAAGCATTGCCAGGACTGGCGGAATCAGGGTGGTCAGGCTATGGTCAGTGGACTACGGCAGCTGCCGTACCATTCGTGGCCAATTTCACCACTGCATATGCTCACACTTTTGCCAACTTCAAGCAAACACGAGGGGAGGCCAAAAGAGCTTTCGATTTGGTAATCGCCAAACTGGCTGCAAAGAATGGATCAGATTTGTTCGTCTCCATGTCGTATACCGAAACGCCTGACTACGCAGCGTTCTACTCCAAATTCTCAGGAGTAGAACCCCCAGCAGGGACGTACGGTGCAACTTCAGGTCGGTTCCTGGATGAGAAAGCCCTCCTCTTCAATCGATCCACTTTGATGGAGGCTTTGAAGACGGTAGCTGGCACTCCCAAGCAGCAGACCACCAATATTGTTGAGATGTTCGGCGCTCCCTATGGCCACATTGGCATCGACGGACAATCGCATCCGACATCAGGTGTGAATCCTGCTTGGCGGGAGATGATTGTGCATCATATCGTCGCTCGCAGCTGGACGCAGGATACCGACTCGAATACGATCGAACGAATCCAAAAAGACATCACGTACGGCAAGGGAGGCGCATTGAAGAAGCTGGCTCCAAAGACTGGAGGATACATGAATGAGAACGACAGACTCGATCCGGACTGGAGGCACGATTTCTATGGTTCCCATTATGAGAAGCTGCTGAGCATTAAAAGGCACTATGATCCTGCCGATGTTCTCTTCTGTCCAACTTGTGTCGGGAGTGATCGATGGGAAGTGAAGGAGAGTGGACAGTTGTGCAGAGCTCATTACTAGCGTTGTGCAGTCCCATCACCCTGGCCATCGGTAAAATTTGTCGAGAATATGTTATATATATATATGTCGTGTGACCATGCTGTCTTCAGGTGAACGGGATGGACCTTGCCGCCCTGCCTCTTCTTGTTTGAATTTCTGTTTGGCCACCCATGAGTGCAAGCTAGCGGGTGTCGTCTTCGAGCCGTTGACGGACCGTTCGACTCCAAGTGCCTGGGACCTTTTTAATTTAATGCACTTTTGGTTGGTTGTAGCACACCAGTGGTAGCCAAGCACGAACATTTTCGGGGCAGAGAAAAGTGATGTGCGGTTTTGCGGCGAAGCTCAGCGACCTAACCTGCCACCATTCATTTCACCAACACAATAAATCATGTCGCATCCATCACTAGTCGCTTCCTACAATTCCCCGACTTCCACGCAGGTCTTCTGTCACAAGCTGCCTCCTCCGCCTAAAGAAGGCGATGACGGCAGCGTCGAGGACAAGACGGCATACCTGGCAGAACTGCGCGGGAATGCCGCGAAATTGCAGGCTGAAGTCAATTTGTTCTTGACGCGGAAGATGGACGAAGACAAGGCCGCCGAAGAGCAGAAAGGAGCGGAAAAGATCACAAAGAAGGATGAGGAACGAGAAGAAGAGATGTACGGAGAGGAGGATCCTGAGCAGGATGGTTGAGATATGGAATGGGAGCGGTGTTTTACTGGCGTTGAGCAAATATCCTCGAGCGGGAGCAGCGAGAAAAGAGGACACAGAGCGTTGGGTGCATTGAGAACGCAAATTACGGTTGGAATGATGAATGCTCGTTTGATGCCTCTATGAACAAACTCTATGGAAGCTCAGGAACGTCCAAGGCTGTCGATCAAAGGACTTAAAACCCAACCGCGATCATCAAGCCATATCCTACGCTGATGATAACTCCGTACGAGATTATGCTTGCTGGAATGCCGCGAGTCAAGAAATGCCTGACCTGGAGGTATCGTTGTCCGGTCTGTGGATCCTCCATCATTATGGCAGCTATTGAGAAATCCATTAGCAATGAAATGAAGCAGGCACGCGTAGAACCTACTCATATTGGGGAAGCCAGAGGTCGGGAGACCCATTGCAGCAGACGCCATGAGCACGGAAGTCATGACGAGGAGGTTGGGGTGTGGCTCCGACATGCCAGCGCCAACTTCACGCACCAGAGGGAGGATAATCAACGCGGCAACCGTATGACTAATGAATGTGGCCACAACAGCAATGAGAGCTGCGAAGGCGCAGGCAATGCCGTACAAAGAAAGATGAGAGACTCGTTCCGTAATGGCGACTGCAACGGTCTTGAGCAGACCAGAGCTGTTAACAGCCTTACCAAGAGCCAACCCACCAGCGGCAAGGATGATGATAGTCCATAGAAAGTTATTAAAGTCTTCTTTAGTCAAAATTCCAGTACCAAAGAAGAGGACCATCGGAATGATCGCAACCACGCCCATGTCTCCAAAGACGCCTTCAAGCTGATGACTGACACACCACAGGATGATCGTGGCAATCGTGACAATAGAGATGAAGTACTGCACTCCATTGAACTTGTCCTTCATTGGGCGGATTGGCACGATAGTAGTATTCCGGCCCGGTCGGAAGGTGACGAGTAGTAAGAGCCAGATTAGGAGGATGCTAATGATGCATACTGGCAATGCGATGAAGAACCAGGTACCCCAGCCTGGTTGTGGTTCCATATTTTCCAATGCGATCAAGTTTTGCGGTGAAGCAATGGGTGATGCCGCGCCGCCGATATTCGAGGCCAATGCGATACCAAGAAGGAGAGCCTTCGTCATGTCGCTATCTGCCGGCAGGTTGCGCAAGATGGGCTGAATGATGCTGAAGCACAGAACGGGTGCTGCGACATTGCTGATCCACATACTGGCAAATGTTGCCACGCCCATACTTGTTAGAAGAACTGTGCGAGGCCTGGTGCCAGCCTTTGAGAGCACGAAAGTCGCCATCATCTTCGCGATGTTGTATTTGCTCAAGGCAGCTGCAATGGTGAAGCCACCTAGCAGCAGCATAATGACTGGAGTCCACATTGATGCAAACACATACCCGGCAGCCTCTTTGCTAGATAATCGTCGATATGGCTTATTATCTTCACGCACCACTTGAAGGATGACGCAAAGGAATGGTACCAGCAACGAGGTGACGAACAGTGGTATGGCTTCGGTTGCCCACAACAGGCTGACAAAGACCACCAAAGCCAAGCAATTCTGCTGCTCTGGCCTCTCCATAATCGGAACCACCAGAAGTACTGCGAAGATGGCGATAATGGCGCATAGGACCCAGAATGTCCCGGTGACCAGAAACCTTGGGCATCTGTACTTGCCGATGGGTAGATTGACCTCTTTAGTGGCAGCTTCTTCTTCGTCCCCTTGCAGACGTGCTTTCTTGTGATCTGTTTCCTGTCCGAGCATGGTCTGTCGGATGCCAAGATTGGCCGCCTGGGCTTTGCGTTCAATACCAATCATCTCTCGCCAGACTGTATTGCGTTCCCACACCACATGTTCTCTTAGATGAAGCCGCAACTCCTGGCGAGCTGCTTCAACATCGCCCTTTGTGACGACACTGGCGTATGCTTCCTCGATCTTCTTTAGGTATTCGTTCAGGCGATCCATTGTGCTCGGCAAGAATGGATATGCTGGCTTGACTTTCGCGTCGAGGTAAGTCCGCTTGAGATTGCGGTCTAAGATCTTGTCGTACTTCTTGCAGACTTTACGGAAACCGGTCTCGTTCAGCTGGATGAATGATCGTAGCTCACAGACACTGACATATAAATTTGTTGTTCTCTTCTTCAATGTAATGCCTTCGTCGTAGAGTGCCTGCAGAGCATCGTCTCCGAAGTCGTTGAAAGCCATGCTTGGTCGCCGCAGAGCAAAGTCAGAGCCCTGTTCACCAGAATCATGATCTTTTCCGCGTATTGAAGAGCGCCGTAGCTTTGAGGCCTTGTCGAGAGTTTGAGATCTGTCCAGTGTAGAAGTGCTTTTCGTGAGTGGAGCTTGCTCGTTTTCCTCGTCCTCGCTTTCATCGTCTTCTTCCTGGATAGCATCGCGCTCTCGCCTGCTGCTGCTTACCGTGGACGACTTTCTTCTTTTCTTGGGAAAACTGCGAAATATGCTCTGTTGCCTGGCTCTTGTCCACAGACTCTGCCTGCGCTCTCCACCCATGCCGTCTGCCTCGTCTGCATGTTCCTCATCGAACTCTTCGACATCGCGAAGAAGTGAGTCTACTTCGCCGAAGATCTCAAGCTCTTTCAGCTGGTAGAAAGTGCTGATCTTCTCCAACTCATCGTCCAGCTTTCGGGAAAAGATGTTGTCCGGATCGTCCAGAGAAGCATTCGCGAGCAGTGGGGATGACTCCGGATCAGCTGGACCTGAGCTGACTTGGCCATGCTGATTGAGCTGCTTCTCGAGCTGGTATATGAGCTTTTTGAGGTTGGAGTAGGCGATATAATTGGAGGACCAGTCTGGCACGGCATTGAACCGAATGCTATGCGAAAACTTCATGTCGGCTTCGATGAGATCGCAGAGCTTTCGCCTGCGACGTAGACAAGCCTCTGCAGCAGAATGGAGATGGCTAGTAGCTGCAGCAACTCGATTGGCAAGCCGGAGGGCTGGCGGTGGGATTTCTTCGAGTTCGAGGCCCTCCGATTCTCCGTCCACGTCCGCAAGCTCACGCTTATACTGCCTGCTACTGCTGGTACGCGGGCTGCTAGTCCATCGTCTCCCGTCCAGCTTGACTCCTGCTGTCGACGCTGAGAAGGCCACCACGGCGGTTGCAACAGATCATCTGGCAGCGTGCCTCTGCCTCTCCCGTCGGCCTGAATGCGGTATGCGGTGCAGCTCACGTGTAGTCCGTGGGATTTAATGTCCACACTGCTCTGCTGATTGGGTATCACATCCCCATCCCTCCACGCCCCCAAAATCCTCCACAGTGCCTTGGCTTTCAAACATCCCCAGACACTTCACGTTGCCGCCAGTCTCATGCATTCATCTCCATAAAGCTGGCTGCAGAAGCCCAATAATGGAACCCTCTTCTGCACATGCGCCTGCCGCCGACCGTGAGAAGCGGCAGATCGCGCTCTGCCCTACGCATGCACGTCGACGGAGATTCCGCTTGATGAGACGGCAACAGCTGACCAGCACAGCCTGAGAGCTACGCCTGACTGCGAGACCTGACTCTATGACCGGCTAGCCACCTTTACTCATCCGCTGACCGATCTGCTCGTAATGCTCGTTGTCGCATCAACATCTTCACTGCATAGGACCACTGCTCCGATTTCGCACCTACGACCGCTACTGGACCATGAAAACAGTGCTACAAGGCCGAACGGTATTCAGATTGACGGTGCAATACCACACGAGCTGATCATATAACTATCTGTAGGTTCTGGAGATGCGCCGTGCTTGAAAAAATTCCGGCAACCATCGAGACAGCTTCGCAAGGTGCTTCTACCGGGTAATCTGCACCTATGTGCGTTTTACTCTCATAGTAACTTCGGCTATCGAAAGGACGAGGATCTTCAGCACTGGCACCGTGAGCATGGAGCTCGGTAACAATTCCGAGATCGCCGCATGGATAGTACAGCAGGCGATCGATGCTAACAACTCTTCTCCATGACTCTCCGAGTCGAGGTGAACGCGGAGCTGTCGGTGGCAAGAAGAATCCTGGTTTCCTTGAAATGACACCTTTTATGACGGCAAGAAAGAACTTCCAGAGGCAAACTTCGGGGCGAAAGGTGTTCAATAGACTACGCACCTCATGCGGAATGCGATCGAGCCATGGACCCTGCAGCTGCTCTCGAAGTGGTGATGCTGCCCTTATGGGCGATATGAGTAGATGAGAAAATTTCCAGAATATCCTCCTTGTGGACTACGTGCTGAAATGCTAACGCGAGCTGTACTATATGTATTTGGGGCAGTTTTGGCTTCAAAGGCATAAGGAAACAATAGCCTTAGCAATGCACAAACATCTCTGAGACGCTGACTGAGTTCAATCGAGGCCGTGAGTCACGTATCGACCATTAATTTGATGCCATTCATTGCTGACTCTTTTCTCCAGATTTATTTCGTTGAAGCCCCCCTGGTCTACCATTTTGTCGTTGCTACCTAAGTGAAGCTTCTCGTATCATATTGGGAATTTCCCGCACAAATAGATCATTCCCAATTTGTCTCAGCCTTCAGATCAGAAGACTCGCATTGATCACATTATCTTTCAGGTGAGTTCGAACACTCAACTCAAGATACTGGGCGCAACCGTGGAAAACACTTTGTCGAGAACGCGATGAACTCGCTGGACTCTCGTAAGACGACCGCTTCGATGCCCCGAATTACAAGGAAGATACCGCTCATACGGTGAGTAACATGGAGGGCGATATGTGATGAATGCCTGCTGGACGTGCGACGTCTTGAATACACAGGCGAACGTGAGCCACTGCTTCGTTTCCACATCAGGTGTCGTCCCCGTCCCCGTAGACCCCGAGACGATTCATTCATTTTGCGCACAGACCGATGAGCATGTGGTTGGTCCTGGCCCTGCTCGCTATGAATTCCGACCTGCAGGTACTTAATCCGCAAATCCGCACCACTGGTTTAGACTTTTCACCTGGGATTCGGCACTTCAACATCACTTGCCACGACGAAATTCTCTCGTGATAGTGGCCTGGCTATAGGTATTAGGCCTTGAATACCTCGCGGATTAGAGGTATGGATTAAGTCGGCAACGTAATCTAGTAGATTAGAAGCTAGTGGATTATTGGCCCTAGTATATAGGTATTCAACGCGTCTTATCTATAGAGGTAAATCTATACTATTGCCTAAGGCTATTCTTAGCGTACTACGCACCTTACGTCTATAGCTATATTTAGCATTTTGTAGTAGATAGTGTATTAATGGCGCCTAAGTCGTCCAAGCCGCCTACGCGCGTAGCTCCGAAGATGCCTACTATATCGAAGAAGAAGAAGAAGGCTCCTAATAATAGTAATATTAAGAATACGCTAGCTATAAAGAGGCTACGTACGCCGGCCTATAAATAGATAGAAGAGTCGATTAAGGCTATACTATCGTTCCTAGCTAAGGATTTAAGTACTTAGAATAATAACTAAGGCTTTCTAGATAAGGTAATATAGTTAGCTATAGATATAGTAAACCTACGGTTTAGGAGCGAGGTCGTAATAGTAGTTATAATAAAGTAGGTACGTAATAAGTATAACTCTATATAACCTATCTAGAAGGAGTAGAAGGCCTATAAGAACCGAACGAGCGGCTAGTAAGGCTAGCCTCTAATCGCTAAGTTGGACGTAGAAGACGACTACTTCGAGATATATCCTAATAGCCGCATTTTCTATAATGTATTACCGCTATATTTTAACCTCCTTAAGGTATTGTTTAGCGATAAATTAGCGATAGGCGATAAAGCTAGAGGGGCTAATAAACTCTACGAAGTAGGGGAAGACGAGATAGAAGATAGGCTACGTATACCTAATAATAGTAACGAAGAACTCGGTAAGGAAGATTAGCTAGCGAGCTAGGCGGAAGCGATAGAGGTAGAGGACGAGGAGGATATTACTATACCTATTAGTTAGCGAAGATCGTCTTCCGTAGCCTCTATTACTAGTAGAGGTTCCTTAGCGAGTCGAGGGCGTACCTATAGTTATAAAAGTACGTTATTACGATTACGGCCTAGTCGACCCATTTAGGGGCCTAGTCGGCTTATCTAGAGTCGAAATAGGCCAAGAAGGGCCGGGGCGGCTATTAGGGGCTAGGTATATAGTAACGTATAGAATACCCGCCTAACCGATAACATAGTAGGTAGTAGAACTAACAAGTGCCTCCTAAAAGGATTACGTAGAGCGCTAGGTTAAAAAGGCTATACGAGTTACGTACGTCTAGCGTACGCCCCTAGCGCGCGCCGCTTAGTATACTTAGGGCTTAGTAAGAGACCTTACCTTATCGAGGTCCTTATAACTATTCCCTTTTCCCTAGTATAGCTATCCCTAGCTATAGACAAACCTAACTCCTCGTTAAGCTATCCTATCTATACATTCCCTCGCGCCTCTAGCGCTTCGAATATGCTTAGCGTACGTTACTACCTCGGGTAGCTCGTTACTACGCGAAAACTCTTCGTTATTATATAGTAGAATTTTCATGTTTGCTACTAGTAACGTTGCTAGGCAGGTCTAGCGTATTCCTAAGAACGTGTTAATTGTTATTATCGGTAACTAGGTAGCCCGTATATAAGTAGTGTCTATAGTCTACCTAAAAACTTCCCCTATTTCTAAGCTTTCTACTAGTACCGCGCTAGTACCTCGCTAGTACTACGTAAGCTCCTCTTACGTTCTAACTAACAATTTTTATACTACTCTTAGTATAGACCTAGCTAGTA
>LFZO01001088.1:0-12769 GCA_001578225.1 Pseudocercospora musae | reverse complement strand
ACAATAGGCAAGGTACTAGAGAAGATTATTACTAAAAGGCTAATAACCTTTATTAAGGAAAGGAACATCCTTCCTAAAGGCTAGATAGGAGGAAGAAAGAAAAGGTTAATACTAACGGCTATGGAACTAATCATAGAACAGATCAAGCATATCTAGTACTATAGTTAAAACTAGGTAGCAACCCTCCTCTCCCTTAATATCTTAGGAGCCTTTAACAATGTCTCCTATAAAAGGCTCCTATATATACTCAAGTAGAAAGCTATACTAAACTAGATAGTCCAATTCATCTAGTCCTTCCTATAGGAAAGATCAATATAGCTTATTCTAAGCAAATTCAAATTAGACCTAATACTAACTAAAAAGGGAATCCCTTAAGGATTAACACTCTCCCTAATCCTCTTTCTTATCTTTATAGCGGACCTACTCCTACTCCTAGAATTAAACAATACATTAGCATTAGGGTTTGTAGATAACACAAACATCCTAGCCTAGTCTAAGATAATAGAAACCAACTACAAGATCCTAGAAGAGAAGTACTAAGAGTATGAAAAATAGGTAAGGAGGCATAGAGCAAAATTTGCTCTAGAAAAGTACTAGCTTATCTATTTTAGTAAGGCTAAATTAGCCTACAACATAAAGCAATCAATTACTATCTAAGGCTTTAAAACCTAACTATTAGTAGAACTTAGGATACTAGGGATCTAGCTAGACCTAAAACTAAATTAGGGACTATAAGTAAAGAAGGCAAAGTAGAGGGTAGATACTAACATACAATCTATTAATAGGCTTATAGCCTCTACATAGGGGGCTATATTCGAGAAAGCTAAAGTTATATACAAAGCAATTATTAAACTAGCAATACTATATAGAGCATAGATATAGATAGCCTAGGGGAAAACACTAAAGAGGATTAAGTAACTAATTAGTAGATCCTAAACCTAAAGCCTAAAGAAAATCCTAGGAGTATACAAAACTATACTAACAAGGGTAGTAGAAATAGAATTAGGGATCCTACTAGTTAAACAATACCTTAAGGGACTAAGATACTAATATATAGTAAAGATAATAGAATACCTAGCCTAATAGACTATCTAAAAGGTACTAGACAAGATAAAAGCCTAGTACATTAGGACTAGGAGGCTAGACAGACTACAAATGACTCCTTAGAAAGCTAAGGATCTAGAGCAATATAGAGTCCTAATAAGAGAAATGCTAGAGAAGGAGCTTTAAAGACTAAACATAAGGCTAAAGGAAGACAAGCTAAAGGAAAAGAAACAAAGCCTAGCAGAATCGATTATTAGACACCTATAGGAGTAGGAATGGAATAAAACACAAGTTAGACTAGGAACCCTAAAGGCACTAATCAAATTTGGTTAATACAACTACTAGCTCTATAAGGACCTAAATAGGGCCGAAGCAAGCCTAGCTATCCAAATCAGATCTAAATACATTAGACTTAGATCTTACTTGTTTAGAAGAAACGTCCTAGGAATCGAAAGCAGAGCTTGCTAATATGGCTACCAATCTTAGAACCCTAAGTATATACTACTAGTCTATCCCTAATAGTTAGAAGGTAGAAGTAATTAGAGACTAAAGGCAATAGAAAGGGAATATAATAAGCTAATCTAAAGCAAAGAAGACCTAAAGAGGATAGTAAGGTAGATTATTAAATAGGGATTTATGCAACAATTTGCACTAGTAAGGGAAACTAAGGAGTGGATAAGAAGAAGGGAAGAAGAGGGGGAAAGGAGGGTAGGGCAGTAGGCAAGGTAGTTAGAGGGTAACAACTATAACACTAGTGTACCCTAGAGGAAGGAAAGCAAAGAAACGAGGAAGAATAATACTTGTAAATAGGATAGGAGGGAGGTTTTTACTAACCAAGTTGGTTTCCTACCTAAAACAATATATAGAAATAGACCTATATAGGCCGAAAGGCACTACAATAGGTAAATGAAATATCTATCTATCTATATACGACTAGGTAGGATTCGATACGATATTAAAATAATAAGTAAAACTATATCTATAGCTAGTAGTATAGCTAGCTATAGTTAGAGAGTATAGATTAAAGAATCTAATAAGTAATAACTAAAAATAATATAATAAAGCTAGTAAGAGTAGAGGATAATATATATATAACTAGGTAGGATTCGATACTATATCGAAATAATAAGTAAAGCTAAATATATAGCTAGTAGTATAGCTAGCTATAATTAGAGGAAAAGTATCGAAGGAATAGCTAGAAATACTTAGAGTAACTATCTCGAATAGTTAGAATTATTCTCCTAAAAGTCGCGCCTAGATCTTTATAATAAGCTATATATCCTTCTACTAGAGAATTATCCTTTTAGTATAAATTATAAGTAAGTTAGTTAAGTCGAATATAGTTATTAAGAACGCCTTACTCGCTTCCTATAGAGCTTTAATTATAGTACTCTAAAAGTATAGATTAGCTTTATAATATAGTACTATCTTCCTAACGAGCTACTAGAAAGAAAGCTTATTTATTAAGAGATCTATATCTTTAGTATTTTAATAAAACCGAATCTTCTAGAGGATAACTATATCTTACTTCTACTTAAACTTCTTACTACTAGTATTACTTTTAAAAGCGATACTCTTCCTACGTCTTAACGCCTACTTTATAGACTATAATTAGCCTTTACGTTATTTCTAAGAACTCTTAGTTAGAAGGCTTATTATAGGTTTCTTCTAAGGAATCTATTATTTCTAACTAATAGTATTACTAGTACGAATAGGTTGTTCGTTAGTTTCCACTATAGCTAAAATAATTAGTACTAGTCTACTATCTAAGAAGAAATATAGACTAACTTATTCTAAGGAAGTCGCGGTTTATTTTTGTATTAGTATAGATAGAGATAATAATAGTATTCTTAGGAGAGAGAGTAACGACTTACGATCTACTTCTTAGCTATTATCTTAGTAGTTCCTATTATTAAAGGAACTAAAAGGTCTATCTAGGTTATCGATAATCGGATCTCTATAGAAAGGTATTTTACTAGGATATAAAAGGAAGAAAGGAATAGATAAAAGAAGACTAGATATATATATAGAGAAACGTTATTATAGTAACGTTAATAACTAGCTTATAACAAATAGAAAGAATAACTAGCTATATAGCTAGCTATAGAGTAAAGTACTACTCTATCTTAGCTATTATATTATAAGGTTCGTATATTAAAGAGATATACTTATAAGAGTATAGTATCTATAGAGAACTCTTTTTCCCTATTATAGATAGGATTTATAAAATAAGAAGCTACTAGAGCTATAAGCTATACTTGTTTAAGTATAGTATAGATAAGGTAATAGCTACTTACCTAGAGCTAGCTATATAGCCCTAAGCTCTATATCTCCTAATACTAACGAAGTCCCTATCTTCTAGATTAGCTTATAGTTACTTTACTTAATACTTATTAGTAGTTCTACTAGTAAACGCTTTCTTTAGAGGTATTATAATTTCGTAGATATAAAGGTATAGTATACAATTTAGGACTACGCTTAGATAAATAGAATATATATATTATTATAGTATTATACGAAGATATCGAGGAATTAATAGAAATATTAGTATAAGCGAAGTAGCGCTATATTATATAAAATCTTACTTACTATAAGTTAAATACTATAGTTCCCCTTACGAACTCCTTTTTACTATCGTTAATAGGATTTATTAGAAATAAAGTTAGGGACGCTATAAGTTATATTTGTTCGAGTATAGTCTAGGTAAGGTAATAGTAACTTACCTATAGCTAGCTATATAGCTAGATTTAGCTAGCTAGTAACTATTAGATAGATAAAGAATATACTATTATAATTCACTTCTAGTAAGCTATATTACTTACTCGAGCTTACTACTAAGCTAAGAAAACGTCTCTATAAATATACTCGCTATTAATAGATTATTACTATTAACTTCTAGTAAGCTATATTACTTACTTAAGCTTACTACTAAGCTAAGAAATCGTATCTATAGTATATTCTAGTAAAAGGATCGAAGATAGCGAACCCTTTCTTACTATTATTAATAGAATTCTTTAGATACGAAGCTAGAGGTACTATAAGGTATACTTATTCGAGTATAGTCTAGATAAGATAATATCTATAGTCTAGGTAAGGTAATAGCTACTTACCTATAGCTAGCTATATTATAGAGCTACTTTAGTATATATATAACTAACTTAATAAGATATAGCTATATATCCTTACTATTTCGATTTATCTAAATCTAGTCGAGGATAAGGTTTATAAAGTACTTAAGGAGGTAATAATAGAAGGCTAGTAGTAATTAGTATAGTAGACGCGGTCTATATATATTAAGATATCTATTAGTATACCTATATAGACCTAGTAATCCTACTATACTATCTTTAGCTCTATTGCTATAAGTTACTCTAAAATTATAAGATAAGAAACGAGAGATATAGTAGGCTATACTTATTCGAGTATAGTATAGGTAAGGTAATAATTACTTACCTATAGCTAGTAGTTATAGTAGTACTAGTAGTTACGAAAGAGCCCTATAGACTTAGTAAAGATAGAAGACTAGTAGTAATCGGTATAGTAGATATAGTCTATATATATTAAGATATCTATTAGTATACCTATATAGACCTAGTAGTCCTACTATACTATCTTTAGCTCTATTACTACAAGTTACTCTAAAATTGTAAGATAAGAAACTAGAGGTATAGTAGGCTATACTTGTTCGAGTATAGTATAGGTAAGGTAATAATTACTTACCTAGAGCTAGCTATAGCCTAACCGATAGATTAGTAGACTATTAAATAATAGTATCTATATAAGAGATAGTATATATAATAATATATATTCTAAGACTATTAGGAGGAAAGAGAGTCTTTAACTTATTATAGATAACTTTTTATATATTCTTAAATTAAATCTTACTTCCTATAATAAAGGCGGATCTTACGAACTCCTTTCTATAGTCCTTTAAGTAATTTATTAGAAATAAAGTTAGGGGCGCTATTAGCTATACTTATTCGAGTATAGTCTAGATAAGGTAATAGCTACTTATCTATAGCTAGTTATATAGCTAGCTATTTTTCTAGCTTACTTTCTAGTTACTCGACTTAATACTTATTAGTAGTTATATAGTAGCGCTATATATCGTATAAAATCTTCCTTTATATCTTTTATTATACTTTTCTATTCTTAGCTATATCGTTATCGATATAATTTATTAGAAAGGAAGTTAGGGGCGCTATTAGCTATATTTGTTTAATATAATCTAGATAAGATAATAGCTACTTAACTATAGCTAGCTATATAGCCGGCCGATTTTCTAGCTTACTTTCTAGATATATACCTATTAATCCCAAAGTAAGCTATATCTTAAAAGTACTATCTATCTTCTACTTACTACTACTATTATAGGTTAGGATTAGCTTATATATATTAGAGTATATATTAATAACTCTTTTGTACTCTTATTAATAGAATTCGAGAAATAAGATACGAGAGGCGCTATCTACTATACTTCTTCGAGTATAGTATAGATAGAATAATAAGTTCTTACCTATAGCTAGCTATACTATATCTCCTAACTATTTCTCCTTAAAGCCTACGATCTTCTAATATAGCTCTTAGTTCTTCTTATTTAATACGATCTTGTATACTATATAATATAGCTCTTTAAGTAAGAGTATAGATATATTCTTAGTATAGAAAGTATAGTAAAGAGTAAAGTAAAGGATTTATAAACTAATATATACTCTCTATAGTAGATAGATCTTAGTATAGCCTCTATCTATAAGCGAGGCTATATTGCTATCCTTCTTTCTTTATCCCTTAGTACTACTAAATATATCTATCCTATAAGTATAGAGATAGAGGAGTAGGTATTATATAATATTTAGCTACTATCTCCTAACTATTTTTCCTTAAAGCCTACGAATCGCGATTTATTAGATTAGAAACTAGAGGGGCTATAGGCTATCTTTGTCTAAGTATAGTATAGGTAAGGTAATAGCTACTTACCTATAGCTAGCTATATAGCTAGCTTACGCTTAGGGTTAGAATAGAGTATATATAATAGTATAGGTAGTATACTTTATTAAAAACTTATATAGTTAGCTCTTAGATTAGTATAATAATAAGGATAACTAACTATATATAGATAGTAACTTGTATCTAGAGATAGTACCTAGCGCTTAGTATAGATCTAAGGAACTTTACCTAGCTAGCTATAAGGCTAGCTATATTAATTTTATCTACCTTACTATCTATAGATCCTCTTTTTAGGATTCCTATCTAGATTCCCTTAATATCGCTTCTACTTTCGCTTCGAGGACTTATTACCTTCCTCCTCGTTATTACTAATTAATTAGATAGAAGAACTAAATCGAGTATCTTCTTCCTTATTCTAGTTCTTACTCTCCTCTTTCTCTATCCTTACTTCCTCTCTAAGTAAGTTATTTAATATTATAGTATAAGGATTATTCTTTCCTTAACGTTTCTTCTATATAAGAAAATTCTAATTAATTATAATTATCTTAAAGATAGTTAGACTATATATTCGATTATATTAGTACTAATACTATCTAATACTAAACGAGTACTCTATCCTAATTTCTATTCTAGGAATTACTAGAATATCTTAAGTAACTATAGTAACTATTAGATAACTATCGGCAATTCGAGACTATATTCCTAATATAGTATCCTCTAAGAAATCGTTTACAAGATAGGATAAATCTAATTCTTATTAGCTTATAGCTTAGGATAACGACTATACTAATAGTAGTACTTACTTTACCTTCGATATATCTCGAGTTCGTCTAGAGCTTCCCTTACCTTAATCTCGTCCTATTCTAGGATCTAGATACTAAATATAAATAACGTTCGCGATTTCTTAACCTTCTTCTACTATTGCTATCCCTTAGCTCTATATACTATATAATTAGAGTATTCCTTAATAAGCTTCTTTAATACTAACTAGTAGTATTCTTTCTATTTTAGTTCGTCCTTCTACTTGTCCTTCTACTAGAATTTAGTCTTCTATATTAGATAAAGAAGGACTACGATACTATAGATATTACTAAAGATTTAGAAAGTAGCTAAATAATATTTATTAAGCTTTTATTCTAATACTATAAGTATCTTCGTTATAGTAACCTTCTAGGGAATACTCTTTTTACTTAGCTTCTTTATAGATTAATCTAGTTTCTTAAAGAGCTAGTTATAATACTCGAATACTTAATAGATTATTAGTCCTTAGGTCCTACTTATTATATTTATAATAATAGTATATAGCCTTATAATTAAAATAAGATATTTAGTCTATCTCTATTCTACCTTAGTTAAGGCTAGCTATTCGATGCCTTAATTAATATAGTACTAGTCTACTATATAGTATAGTTTATATACTCGAACTAGTATATAGAATAAGGAGTCGAATCTAGTCTTAATGTCCTAGGTTAATTAGAGTATTCGTTTCGGAGGCTAGAATTACTATTTCTTATTCTAAGTAATACTTTTACTATTAATCTATAGCTTGTCTAGGAGATTTGTCTAGATAAGTATAAACGCGTACTATTACTATAAGCTAGAGTTACTATAGATTACTATTCTATAGATCTAGATTAGTTAGTTAGGAAAACTAGTAGCTTTTCTTAGAATAAGTTAGTCTATATTTCTTCTTAGACTAGGACTAATTATTTTAGCTATAGTAGAAACTAACGAATAATCTATTTATACTAGTAATAATATTAGTTAGAAACAATAGATTCCTTAGAAGAAACCTATAACGAGCCTTCTAACTAAGAGTTCTTAGAAATAATATAAAGGCTAGTTATAGCCTATAAAGTAGGTATTAAGATATAGAAAGAGTATCGCTTTTAAAAGTAATACTAGTAGTAAGAAGTTTAAGTAGAAGTAAGGTATAGTTATCCTCTAGGAGATTCGGTTTTATTAAAATAGTAAAGGTATAGATCTCTTAATAAACAAGCTTCCTTTCTAGTAGCTCGTTAGGGAGATAGTACTATATTATAAAGCTAATCTACGCTTTTAGAGTACTGCGATTAAAGCTCTATAGGAAGCGAGTAAGGCGTTCTTAATAACTATATTCGAGTTAGCTAACCTACTTACAATTTACGCTAAAAGGGTAACTCTCTAGTAGAAGGATATATAGCTTATTATAAAGATCTAGGCGCGACTTTTAGGAGAATAATTCTAACGATTCGAGATAGTTACTCTAAGTCTTTATAGCTATTCCTTCGATACTTTCCCTCTAATTATAGCTAGCTATACTACTAGCTATATATTTAGCTTTACTTATTATTTCGATATAGTATCGAATCCTACCTAGTTATATATATATTATCCTCTACTCTTACTAGCTTTATTATATTATTTTTAGTTATTACTTATTAGATTCTTTAACCTATATTCTCTAACTATAGCTAGCTATACTACTAGCTATAGATTTAGTTTTACTTATTATTTTAATATCGTATCGAATCCTACCTAGTTGTATATATATTGTCCTCTACTCTTACTATTATAGAGCTTAATTATATTATTTAAGGTTATTTCTTACTAGGTTTTTAATATATATCCTCTAACTATAGCTAGCTATACTACTAGCTATATTCTTTAGCTTTACTTATTACTCTAATATTGTATCGAATCTTGCCTAGTTATATATATATTTATTCTACTCCTACTATTATCGAGTATTCTTACTATTATCGAGGTTTAATTACGTTACTTTCTATTATTTTCTACTTAGTTTCCTAGAAATAGCTATAATAACGTTTTTATTATACTAACCTATAATACAATAGCGTATAATAATATTTTTGTTTAATTTAGTATCTATCTTATATATTACTAGTTCTCTACCTACTCTATACTTCTATATCTTTTATTATATACTTATTATATCTAGAATAGCTAGAAAGACTATTACTAGTACTACTAAGAAGAAGAAAGATACTACTTATATCTATTATAATATCTATACTACTATATACTAGATTTAGGCAAGTACTATCTTTAAGCCTCGTAGACTCTAGAAGAAAGCAAAAGTAGGTAGAGGTTATCGTCTCCTAGGTAGTAAGTTTTACTCTTTATATAGTTAGCTTTATAGCTAGCTATATAGCTAGCTATAACTAATTATCTTTTAGAAAACGTACTATAGTAGATTAAGACTATACAAATATCTACTAACCTTATAATTCTATAAGCCCTATTCTAGAGACTAATTAAATAGTTAATCTACGATACTAGTATTACTAGCGCTAGCTAGTTCCGTATTTAGTATAATACTATCGAGGTATTATATAAGGCCTCTAAAGTATACCTTACGACTTTCTTTAAGTATATATTACTTCCTAACGTCCTTAATATATACTAACTCTAGATAGCTATTAACCTATTAGCTATCTATACTAAGTATATTACTAATTAGTAGAAGGACATTATTATACTAAGTTTACTTCTAAAGGGCTATAGTATCTTTATTAGAGATATAGACGTTAGTAAGAATCTATATAAGAACTATTATAAGTAATAAAGAACTAGAAGGATAGCTATTAGTACTATACTATAGAAAGAAATAACTACTCTATCCTTAAGGAATATAATACTAGTAGTATATATAGAAGAAATAACTACTTTGTCCTTAAGGACTATAATAATAGTAGTATACATAAATAATAATATTCTCTATCTCGATATTTCGCAATTTCTACCTTTCTAATATTTCTATTTTTCGCTATAAACCTATTGAATTTCTAGGTTTAAACCTAGACAAAGTTCTAGTTCCCTAAGATTAGACCTAGATAATCGGATTAGGTTCGGTTTTAAACCCAAACCTAACCTAAACTAACCTACTAGAATATCTAATACTACTAAGTTCTATTACTAGTATAGTACTATCGAGACTTTGTATAAGGCCTCTAAAGTATATCTTATAATCTTTTTAAGTATATATTACTTTCTAACTTTCTTAATATATAGTAGTAGTAGTAGTAAATTCTTTTATTACTATACTATTCTAACTAATAGATAAGTAGCTATCCTTAGATTATTCCTTAGGAGGAAAAAAGTCCTTTACTTAGTCTTCCTAACTTCCTTAAAGTCCCTACTAGCTTTATATAGTATTAAAAACCTCTATACTCTATTATAGTATTAGGAATACTAAGCCCTATCCTTAGTTATACTAGTCTTTTAAATATTAAGAGATCTCCTATATCTCTATTACTTTAACTAGATTGTATCTATCTCCTCTAGTTTAATATCCTTTTCTCTAACTTATTCCTTTATAGCTTTTAAGCTAGGTAGGAGGAATATCTAGTTTAGGGAATAGAATAGTATTCCTATTCCCTTCCTTCCCTTTCTTCCTTCTCCTTAAATATAGATCTTTATTATTATTCCTACTTTCTAGTTAACTTCTATATTAGCTCTCTACTAAATTATAAACTACTTCTATTCTTACCTAGTATCTAGTTACGTAACCTATATTACTAGAAATTAGACTTCCTATATTAGCTTCTATACTTAGATATTCTTTATAGACTATCTTATATATAGTATAACGAATAGTTTATATTAGATACCTAGCCTTTAGAACTAATATTATTTATATTCCTATAGGAGCTAGGGCCTAGGGAGCAAGTCTAGGACTATACTTCCCTAAGGGCTATAGGCTATAGGATTTACTAAGTACTTTATCCTCTATATATTCTCCTTCTTCTAGTAATCTTTAAAACCTTTTCTTTAGTTATTCCTCCCTTCTCTTTAGGACAATTAGTCCTAGGTTACTACTCTAGTTCCTTATTCCTAGAATAGATTCCCTTCCTAGAAAGGTTAGTCTATCGACTTAGTATTAGTTCTTATAATAGTTATAGCTATACTAGGCTTAATAGATAGTTAGATAGTTTTCTAAATAGCTAGTTACCTTAGAGCTAGACTCCTTTATACCTAGGTACTAGTTTTCGTATTCTTAGGAATAGGAGAGATTTACGTCGTTGCCTATAGGTTCGTAGCTAGTACTATATATAGATACTCTTCTTTACTAGTCTTTCTTAATATATACTAACTCTAGATAGCTATTAATCTACTAGCTATCTATACTAAGTATATTACTAATTAGTAGAAGGATATTATTATACTAAGTTAATTTCTTAAGCTCTATAGTATCTTTATTAGAGATATAGATATTAGTAAGAATCTATATAAGAACTACTATAAGTAATAAAGGACTAGAAGGATAGCTATTAGTACTATACTATAAAAAGAAATAACTACTCTATTCTTAAGGACTATAATACTAGTAGTATATATAGAAGAAATAACTACTTTATCCTTAAAAACTATAATAATAGTAGTATATATAAATAATAATATTCTCTATCTTAATATTTTATAATTTCTACTTTTCTATTTTTTACTATAAACCTATTTAATTTTTATAGATAAATCTAGATAAACTTCTAGTTTCCTAATTTTCGATCTAGATAATTAGATTAGGTTTAGGTTTAAATCTAAACCTAACCTAACTAAACCTACTAGAACGTATAGATACTACTTTACTAGTAGATCTTTATTACTATTTCTATATAGATCTTTAGGCCTAGATTTTAGGTCTTTTATATCTACTATATTATTTCCTTTATAATACTTCTAATCTTATTAGCTTCCTAGTATTTTATCGCTTTAAGAGCTCCTAGGAGCTTAGTAATAGTTATTCTTATAGTCCTTAGTAAAGTATCTTTATTCTTTACTATCCTTTTAGCCTAAGTAACTATATATTCCTATTTCTCTTTCTTCTTCCTCTTCTTCTCTCTATCCTTATCT
Organism: Pseudocercospora musae; assembly: GCA_001578225.1. NCBI lineage: Eukaryota > Fungi > Ascomycota > Dothideomycetes > Mycosphaerellales > Mycosphaerellaceae > Pseudocercospora > Pseudocercospora musae. Next base: position 925 of record LFZO01001088.1, on the reverse strand, counting down.
TATATCTTATCTATATTCTCTATAAATCCTATTTACTACTATACTTAAATAAGTAATCTACTATAAGTAATCTATTTAGTATATATCTTAGAGCTAAATATATAGCTAGTAGTATCTATTTCCTTATATAGTAGATATATTTTTCTATTAGCCTTATATTTCCTAGTACTATAGCCTTCTATATATTAACTATATACTAGAGGCTTATTATAGTTCCTAGCTATATATCTATACTATTAGTAGCTATAGTATTATAGTATTCTATATATTATCTAGAATAGCTCTATAGATAGTATCTAGTAGTTCTAGATAAAGCCTTACTTAAGGGCTTTATTTACTTATACTAAGGATTCTAGCTAGATTATTAGAAAGGAGTACTTCTTCTCTTCTCTATTTCTTCTAAGCTAGACTAACCTTATAATTTTTAGATCTAGATAGTAGAGCTAGTTTTGCCTCTAGAGCTCTATCTCTATTATACTTAGTTTATAGTCTATAGATACTCTATATACTAGGATTATATATCTCTTAACTATTATCTTTACTAAGTAGCTAAGTACTATAGTCTACTTCTTATCTACTTTAAGTTACTCTTTCTTTCCTTTTCCTACTAGAAAAACTTAAACTACTATTAAACATTATTATGTAGGTAGAGGAGAGTAGGTATACTAAGGGACCTAATTCGTAGTAGATAAAAAGGATAAAGGTCTATCTAAGACTATAAATACAAAGATAAAGGAGAATTGCCCCTAAGCTAGGCCTAATTAGGCTAGCTAGCCTAGACAATACTAAGAGATAACTAGGTAGAGAGAGTCTATTTCCAATACTCCCCTTAACTCTTAGTCTAGTTAGATTAGTCTACTTCCTCTTTAGAGCCCTCCTTATTATATATAACTATTACTAACAACTTCTTATTATCTATAAGCTT
>LFZO01001087.1:0-20085 GCA_001578225.1 Pseudocercospora musae | reverse complement strand
TAGTATTAACTAGAGCTTAGTAATATATAGGCGCCGATATAGTACTAAAGACGAAACTAGGCGTAGGGCTAGCTATAGTTATTTAATCGGCTACTACGGATTAGAGGCTATAGTATGCGGAGAAAGAAGCGTTGTCTTTAGTATACCCCTTGTCTACTTCTATATTCTCGATAGCTATATAGTTAGACGTAGATACTAATCGTATAGCGTTTTAAGCGTTTTAAGGTATTCCTATAGCGAAAGGCTAGCGACGATAGACCGAATAGCCTTAAGATCGTTAATATCTATCCTATTAGGTAAGAATTCTCGCTAGTCGAGGATTCCTACGAAGAGCGCGATAATTCTTATAGAGTAGCCTTAGAGCGTAACAGGGCGGAGGATATAGTACTTTAGATTCTTCTCTTAGAGATACTTCGTACTAAACATATCCTTATCGTAAAGGATACTATACTCCTATCTAGTATTAAGGCTATAGCTCTAGAATAGGCGTACGAGGGTATAATAGAGATTCATAGTAGTATAGAACATTCCCGCTACGGGCAATAGCTATTTCTAACGCTCGAATAGCCTTTTACTTTCGATATTCTTATACTTATTACTCTATATTCGCTATGTAGTCTACTAATCGCTATATACTAGCTAGAGCCGAATAATGAAGTCTACTATAGGATCTAACCGAAGTTTATATAGTAGGATGTCTTCTTATACCGCTACGTTCCTATCGATTGTACTCTTAGAGTAATAGATCGCGCCGAGTAGGTAGAATTTAGTTTTCTTTATAGGTAGCTATTCAATCCCTAGCTATTCTATAATATGCTTTACGTTACTATCTTTAAGGATCTCCTCGAGGGCATCGTCGAATATCGTAAGTATAGCCTAATATATATAGTAAAATAAGAGCCGGTAGGCTATACCGTCTTAAGAGACTACTTTAGAATTCTAGACCTCCGTAGCGGATAGCTACTTCTCCGACTCGAAATAGTCGATATAGAGGCTACTATATAGTAGACTAATATTAAACCGGACAAGCAAAGCCGTAGTAAGATTCTATATTACCGAGCGATTAGTAATAGTCTAATTACGTACCGTATCCTAGAAATTGATATTGTTATAGACGATATACTAGAGCGTATCGCGTATAAGGCTAACAAGCCGTTCCTATATAGAAATAAGTCGATTCTCCCTATAGCTAGGGTTTAGATAGTACCTTCTACTCGTGCCTTAAAAGTTTCTCCTCTTCGTATAGGACCGTATATATAGCGATTAAACCAATTCCCGATAGGACATCTAATACGCGGCGCTTTACCCTATATAATAGTAGATACTACCTAAACGCCTTTGTAAACCAATTTAACCTATTCCGAGATCGCGTATAGAGAATAAATACTATAAGTATAAAGATTCGCGAGTCAAGATTATTAAGGATAATGTTGCGTTTACTAACGAGCGCTACGCGAGCGAATTTATACTAATCTAGTATAGTTTCGCGAATAACTATATAAGTATCCTTAAAGTTCTTAATCGAGAAATCGTCGTCGAATGCATTGCTTAATACTATCTCCGTATCTATATCTACCTATACCGTAGCGCTATCCTAGGGATCCGTAGTAGGACTATCGACCGTAGTATTCTACTACTTCCTATATAGACTCTTCCTAATTAAGCGATCTAGATCGCGAATAATCCTACTCTCCTTACTACTACTAAGGCGGATAGCCTAATGCCTTTTTAACTCGGTATTAAGTAATATAGATAGCTTACTAAGCCGCCGCGTATATAAACTCTTCTATAGATTACTAGCCTAATACCGAATAACCTTTACTATAGTAAGGTTATTCTCTCGGATTTTCGACGTAACCTCGTAGTATTTCGCCCTCTCCTAACGATACCTTCTTTTTCCGCTATAGCCTTAATTAGACTCGCTACTCTCGTCTACGCTACTACGATCAAGCCGCTCTATAAGTTACTTATTATCTAGGAAGTTGCTTAGCTCGTTATCTAAGGAGTCGGATTCCGATTACTCGTTAGATATAAGCGATAAGAGGTTAGAACTACTTTAGTAGGACTAGAGAGACTACGTAGAAGCGCTAGCCTCTACTATAGAAGTATACTAAAGATATACGAAGCTTAGTAGAGGGGAGGAAAGTAGACTTAAGAATATACTACGCGATAGCTACCTAGAAGGACGCGTTAGTAACGACGATAATATATTTAGGCCCGATTTCGATATCGGACGATCTCGGAAAAAAAAGGAGTATATAGCTAGGCTCGAATCCGATATAGAGTACGACTTTTACTATAGGATTTTAGTATTTAAGTAGTAATATCGTAGATAGAAGATACTCCCTACTAAATGTTTATACAAAAGCCCGAAAACCTACTAGAACCGGCCTAGACGAGAATAGCGATTTAATTATTCTATACTATAATTAGTTCGATTTTGTACTTAGCCGTATAGAGTTTCTCTCTAATCCTATAGTAGCTTAGTTTCCGGCCGCGAGAGCGGTCCGGAAAGTCAAACCTTAAACTCATTCATTTGTTTATTACTAATGCACTAGAATGATCATAAAATCGCTACATTCTCGCTCTAGTCTCCCGAGATAGGACCGGATGTTAGTGTTTTGGAGCTCTGCCAGATATGACTTGATGTTGTTATAGAAGTCCACTTTCACGACTGTATATCTTGAGGAGTGAGTACGTTAGCATTCTGAACTGCCTTGTGACAGTCACTAGACTTACTCGCTCTCGTTTGGATAGCCTCGGGTACTGCCATAGTCCCAGTTCCAACCATCAGGCGAGACAATCTTGTCATGATGTAGGAGCTCTGTATGGTTCACGATCGTAACTCCTGTTGTCTCCATCAAATTGATCATGTTAAGGAGGACCGCTTGCTGTTCGGGGTGAGCATAAACCCAGAAACTGTCCCAAGGTACTCCAAACGTAGCACCGCGCAGTGACTCTTTTCCGGCAAGGAATTGCGCATAGCCATCTTGAGGAGTGTAACCAACTTGATCCAAAGTGTAGTTGTCACGCGGATCTGGCCCGTAAATCACGTCAAGCACAACGGCAGCCTCTCTCACGGTCTTTGCAAGCACCCCTACAGAATCCTGATGCAGAGACTCTGGCACTACTCCCGCTCTCGATGTAAGGCCAACAGTCGGCTTCAGACCAACAATAGCGTTCCGCTCTGCTGGGTTGATCACGCTTCCATCGGTCTCTGTGCCAAGTGCGAAAGTGAAGACATTCGCTGCCACACCGACAGCCGAGCCGCTGCTGCTTCCTCCCGGGTTGACAGTCAGATTGTACGCGGATCGACATCGTCCGCCACGAGCAGAGTATCCTTCGGAATAATTGTTGCTTCGCATGTCGGCCCACTCGCTCAGTGTTGCTTTTCCAAGCAGCAGCGCACCGGCCTCACGAAGCTTGGCCACTACATGAGCGTCGCGAGGAACAACAGATCCTTGCAAAGCCCAGCTGCCTGCCGTGGTCTGCATACGATCCTTGGTGGCAATGTTGTCCTTCACCATAAAAGGTATGCCGTGTAATTGGGATCGAATATGGCCTGCTTGCCTCTCGTGGTCCAGCTGAGCGGCAATTGTGAGATAGTCGGGGTTGAGCTCAAGCACCAAGTTGATGTAGTCATGTGTCTGCCACATACGCCGTACGTAGCAGACTGCCAGTTGCTGCGCAGTAAAGGAGCCATTCTTCAGGTAGTCTTGTAGCTGGTCTATCGTGGCCTCTTCGATCTTGAAGCCATGACATCGGGCCATCGGGAACAGTGCTGTAGTTTCGCTTGTATTGATGGCGGGAAATCCATGTCCGTATGGCTGCAGGAGTATCTGCTCTTCATTCTGAAAGCTGCGCTCATCGAGCTCGATAGACTCGAAGACATCTGAGAATGGCCGAAGTGCGACAGCTGGGCATGATGCCAGTGCCGAGACCAGAAATGCCCCGGATATCATCATTGCGTCTCCCGCATATTGGAATTCTGCGTGCAGGATGCTCTTTCACTACTTCTTATACAGTAGATAGTCCAAAGTCGTTACATCGTCCGCCGCGAGGACGAACAGCCACGCCCGCCGATCTTCCTCCTGGCCTATCAACCATCTTTTGCCAAGGACGCCATACTTGTGTCACAGACTTCGAAAGGATCATACAGGGCGCGAGGGCTACCAGAAGAGAACAAAAGTGACCTCGAGGGAATGCTGAAGGAAAGGGATGGAGCTTTCGTATTCGTATTTACAGGTCATGTACATGGCAGTACCCTGAACCTTTATTAAGGGCTGCTCTGGTGGACCTCAACTCCTCCATCATTGAGATCTCTTCCCTCATCAGCTCTCAGTGGCTATGCGATTTCTGACCATCGACGCACGCTAGTCATCATATAGCACGTTGCATATTGCCAGGTTCTGCAATGGAGCTATGCAGCTGATACCATACGGCCTAAGACCTCGATCGGCGAGCAAGATATCGGCACAAGAGCTGCAGCCTATATACAGAGAACAGGCCAACTCAAGATTATCAGCTTGAATCTCCCCGTCTATCTTCCCGTACCAGGCGCTACAGAACACTGCACCATCTCCTGAATCGCCCGGTCAGCTTCGGCAGCAGCGTCGTGCTTCGCAAATGCCTTTTGCGTCTCCAGAGCTCTGTAACAGTAGGCTGAATTGCTCGATACCCCCCTGCAAGGCCGCCCCAACCCTTTCTGTACCCGACGTTTGACTCTTGAGGTTGATCGCCGCAGCCATCTCCTCCGCTCTAAGAGTCGTGGCAATATGGTGTTTGGTGCACTTCTCTCCAAAATGTCCATGAAATCCCATGCGGAGCGATCTGGGCCTTTGGCAAGCTCGTATCGGCCTGGGCTTTGTCCGGCAAGTCTTTGGTTCCTTGACCGTCCGTTCCTTGGATGGTGTGAAATTGGACGTACAGGATGCTTGAGATGTGTTCTTCTAGGACTCGATCAGTCAAGAACGTGCTTGTATAGCCTTGCAGCGCGAGATGCGAAGCCAGTGCTCTGAGGTTGCGAAAGTATCCGTAATACGGCAGGCCAACGAAGACCAGATGGATGTCGTTGTTTTGGCTCCAATAAAGATACTGCCGCGGCTGATCAAGTTGAGAATCTGAGATCTGCGACGCAATGCAAACTTATAGTTGTCGCATCTGAATTTCCCATCAGCTGCCAAGCACAGTCGAGCGTGTGGCAGGATGCAGCAAATCCGATACAATGCGAGCATTTCTCGACACATCGCTTGGCAGTCCGAAACGCCTCACCCCAGCAGACCTGAGTTGACACCCATCAAGTTGGGGCTTAATCTGATCTTGTAATGATCCTCGCGCTCAGATCTGGCTCCCGCTCGAACTCCTCGTCGAAAGGCCACATTGGTCTCGCGATATTCTCATGCCCGAGTCTCTTCAAATCTTGATCGACACCACCCGGTGTAAGTGCGAGCATCCAGTCCGCACTCATGTCATAGAGATCCGGCTCCAGGTATCCAATCTTCACGATCACAACATCTGCGCCATGTCTCGCATCTAGACTTAAATTCTTGAAATCGACTTCCTTATGGAATGGCTTTCGGAACTCGGTCAAAATGACAAAAACATTTCCCACTTGCAACACAGCTTCTCTCACGGCCCACTTGTCTCCCTCTCTCAATGAATGAACGCGGCCAGTCATAGTGATCGGCCCGTGATGGATATTATCAACTTCAGCACCAGCAGTGACAGTCACGGTCTTCCCGACTCCAGCTTCGAAACACTTCTTCACGGCTGCAGGTCCAGGTAAGCTCGCATAGATTACCTTCAATGCATCATCACCCTTGAATTCCGCCCGCGCGAGTATCTTGTCCAGACTCCAGGTGACATCTCCACTTCCACCAGCAGTAGGATTATCTCCAGAGTCAGAGATATAGTAAGGTCTTTTTGCACGCTTCTTCACAGCTTCATTTAGACATTCTTCAAGTCTGCCAGTCAGCGCCACGAATTTGAATTCTTTCCTTGCGTCCCAAAAGAGCTTTGCCAACTTTTCTGCTCCATCGCTCACGACTCTCTCATCCCAACCTGTAACGACTACTATAGCGCAATTCCGGGCGTCATCACCCCATGCATATCCGACCCAGATGGCTGCGTCTAAGACACCAGGAAGCGCTTCAATCTCGTGTACTGCGGCATAGATGCGATCTGCAGGAGCATCTCGAGTTGATGTCATCTCTCCCGGCAGAAGGACGGGAATTGGGATCCACGCTTTGATGGGTAAGTAGTCCTTCTTGCCTTCTGCCTTCATCTTGAGAACATCAATCAGGTTCTGCAGCGCGCGTACTTTCGTCTCGGTTACGTCGATGTGTGGTGCTGTGCGATAACATGTTACAAGATGCAATTGGGAAATCAGCGAGCGGGACACATTGCCGTGTAGGTCCATTGATGCAGATACCACTACGTCCTGACCGATGACTTTTCGGATCCTGTTGAGCAATTCTGCTTCAGCATCTGCAAAGCCATCAACGTGCATAGCGCCGTGAATATCGAACCAGAGTCCATCAAGCTGCGTGTCCTCGTCGAGGATTTTTCGCAATCTTGTTGTGATCTCAGAGGAGAGTTCTTCAAATGCATCCCGCGTGACGATCCCGCCAGGCAAGGAATGCCCAGTGAGCGTTCCAATGAAAGTTGCTGATGATGGCAGGATAGTTTGGTATTGTTCCAGTATCTCGTTGCCGCGCTTTGGATGAAAGGCTGCCGCATTAGTTCGAGACGGAGTGAACGTCGAGTTCTCACAGCCCAACCCGGCGATCGCAATGGTTGGCTTGAACATGAATGTTCGATTTCCTCTCACAACACGAGTATAGGGGTTCAATGATCAAAGAAGGGAAAGTGCTTGATGCTCGGTGTATATATATCGGCCGGCGGCCAAGCTTTCCGGCGGAGCTGAGAATCTGTGGCCGGAGCTTCCATGCAGGTGTGCTGTTGGAGCTTCGTTAATTATGACTGCACCTAGTACCCTATCTCCTACTCAGACCAGAAACACGTGACTGCACAGCCACACCGCAGTCTTTGTTTCTGGTCTGATCCGGTTCTGTCAGATTTTGCAGAGCCTGCATAATCATGAATTCGAATAGAAATTTTCGCGACAAGAATGCGCAATAACTAGGCCCTTTTTTCAAAATCGGCCACGTCTTGTCACTAGATAATTACTTAATATATCTATTAAGCAATTTTTATTTCTATCTAATGCCTAAGCAAAGGCTGTAGCCTTGCATTTANACCGCAGTCTTTGTTTCTGGTCTGATCCGGTTCTGTCAGATTTTGCAGAGCCTGCATAATCATGAATTCGAATAGAAATTTTCGCGACAAGAATGCGCAATAACTAGGCCCTTTTTTCAAAATCGGCCACGTCTTGTCACTAGATAATTACTTAATATATCTATTAAGCAATTTTTATTTCTATCTAATGCCTAAGCAAAGGCTGTAGCCTTGCATTTAGTCAAAACATCAAGAGTTCAGTTTGCATAATCTAAGTCGACAGAACCGGCCCAGACTAGAAATCAGTGATTCGTGTCAAGCCACACACTAGCCACACACGTGACCTCCTATACATTTAACACGATCACTGATTTCTAGTCTGGTCTCCCGAGATAGCCTAGTACCATTGCTCGAAGATAAATCGCTGACAAGTCATTTCAGTATAATGAAACGGTGGCCAAGGAGGACTTGTAGACAGTGTGCCCAGGCGCAATGGATCATACTCATGCAAAGGCTTGCATCACAATCCGGCCTATCCACCATTCCTTCAGCATAGCATGTCACGAAAGAAATTGCTCTTGCGCCTTGAACTCGACTAGGAGCGCCAGGAATCATTATATCGGAAGGCTCGAGATAGACGGCGGTCCTCTGCCTTTGCCAAGGATTGAATGTGCAGCGAAGCCGAGAGTGTTTACGTGCCCATTTGGACACCGCGCACTCAGTCGGCCGTCTGGCTAGCTGCCACAAGCTCATCTTGACAACTGCCTTGAGTAACCCAGCATATACATCCGCCTGAAGATACTATGTTCATCCAGACCCAAGGCGCTTTGGTCTAGTGGTATGATACCTGCTTCGGGGGCTTAACCCTGATAGATATAATCTATCGCTTCTGTCGGTGGTCCCCAGTTCAAACCTGGGAAGCGCCCTGAGCTTCTTTTTGATCTTTGTGTTTTCCACTTCTTACTTGGCCAACGTTGGTACGAAATTGTCTCTTACCGTTTAGAGTGCAACAGTCTTGCTGTCGCATGCGCGACTGTCATCATGAGAACGAGATCTTATTTGTCCAAGAGGTTCTCTTGCCCATTCCTCCTACCCGCACTTAAGAGAGTCATGAGAAGCAGGCCTTCTATTCCCGGTGCTAAGATTGATCTACCAACGCTCCGTTCCAGGCACTTCTCATATGAGGAGAAGACCCGGGCAAGTGCTAAGACACCTGCATCGCTGGATAAGGGAAAGTGGTAGGGAAAGGAAAGTGTTTGGGAGTGATGAACTTTTGCTCTTTTTCGAAAAAGCCTGGCTTCGCCCGAGCCAATTTAGTGTCACAGCAGTGAGCCAGACATCAGCAGCCATCAAGGCTAATCTTCGTACGTGTCACACACATCGGATCGTAAAGCGCTCATCTTGGTGAGCCGCAAAATCAAGTATCACATCACTTTCGCCGAAGTGTCCGTTTCATGTCCTCTACCAGAACGCCAGTGGTGAATCTCAACTTGCCGCACCAGAGTGTGCCGAGGTCAATGCAATCAGTCCATGATATGGTAGAGCTGACTTATAGACTCTCCATGATGGTTCCGTCGGATTGCCTCAGCCAAGAGTCCAGAAACGTCCAGGACAATGAGTTTCCGGGACTTGCGTCTCGTCTCCTCCGGTATGGGGAAAGCATTGGTCACGATGACCGCTTCGATCTCATCGCATTCTTCAAGTTGTTGCAGACTGTCGCCGCCAAAGAGACCATGGGTGGCCATGCAGTAGACCTTCGTGGCCTGCCCTCGCTTGACCACAGTCTCTGCTGCAGCGATCCAGGATCCCGCCTTGTCGATCATGTCGTCCACAATGATGACTGATCTGTCACGAACATTGCCGACGAGGGTGACATGGGTTTCGATCTCTGGATTCTGGAGAGCTTCTTCTTCCTCTTCGTCAGAATGTGTAGCATCGCCGGTACCGCCAAGGCCACCAGTTTGTCCATTGCCAGCATGCCAGCGAGAGGATGTCGTGGAGACGAACGACTGCATCATATGGTCTGGTGCGTCTTCATCCTCACTGGACTGCCGATTGCGATTTGCAGAGTAGTGGGACGTGCTTGGTGAAGGCACATCATCGTCCACAATGTGGCCATGGATGAGGCGACCGGTGATGACATCTCGAGCCCGCTCGTCTGTATCATCGTCACCCTCTGAATCCTCATAGCCATCGTCATCGTGTGATGGCTCTACTGTCGGTACAGTTCGCACGCGTTGAAGACCGGTGCCCTCAGAGCCGTCTTCGGCTTTCTTTTCGTCTGTATCCTCGTTTCCTTCGTCGATTGAATCAGGTCGATGTGCATTCGCCAACGGATGGGAGCCAGAGCCACTGCCATTGGCAAGTCGTGTTTGCACAGCAGAGGAGTAGGCCGAAGCAGTTGTCGCTCGAGGAGCTGCAGGCCGATAGGGATATCTGCGACCACCACCAGGCGGCGACTTTGACTTGTGGCTTGCCCAATCCCGCTCTTTAGGTTCGATCCGTGTCCTGTCCGGCGAGTTCTTATTCCTGTTGGGCGAGTTCTGCCGGCTTTCATCTGCCTCTTCTTCCAGAGCCTCCCCATCGTTCGTTCCATCCTCGCCTAGCCTTTCGAAGATTGCCGAGTTCATCATACTCGGCGGGTGCTTAGGCTTTCTTCTGTCCGTGGTCACAATGCCAAAGTGCAGACCCAATCTGTCGGCCAGACTCGTCACCCTCTTTGTCCCACCTGGGTTCTTGCTCACCACCACGCTATCAAACCAATCTGGAATATTTTGACGGATCCATTTGCTGAGCAGTGGTTCGGCGAAGAGGTTGTCAACGGGACATTTGAAGAAGCCCTGCATCTGCGTAGCATGTAGATCAATGGTAATGACGTGGTTAACGCCAGCGACCTTCACCAGGTTCGCGAGCATGCGGGCGGTGATAGCTCCTCGATGAGCTTTCTTCTTCGATTGGCGCGAGTATGGAAAGTATGGCATCACGGCTACATCCAAAATGAGCAGCCATCCTCAAGGTCGGGACAAGCCGGGACCTGTTACTCTTGCTCACTCACCTGTAATGCTGCGGGCAGAGCCACCTTTGCAGGCCGAGATCATGATGAGCATTTCCATGACATTGTCGTTGATCCTGACCAGTCAGCGAAGCTTCATGCGAGGTCTCAAGCTCGAGTGTCATACTGGCTACTCCCACTCTGCACGATAAAGACATCTTGATCGCGGACCGAGGTCTCTTCGAGGCAGGTCAGCAGCGCGTCACGCGACTGGAGAACAAATGAGGTATTTCATACTGATCTCGACTGAGGTCTCGCCATTGGCAAATTTCTTCAGGTCGACCTCCGCCGGCTTCTGCCCGAGTCTTTGGCAAATCGCGTTGACCAAACTCGGGCAGCTGGAGCCACTAAAGATACAGGTCTGGCGCATGATCGCGGTGGTGAAGGGTGTTGTTGTGGGTTATTGGCGGGTAGATAACCTCCAAAGAGGCATCACCATGGGAAGGGCGTTCAAGGCGTGGGTTGGTGGTTCACATTGTCACGATAGTGAAGAGACCGAAATCTTATGCTAGAGGAAAAGCATTCGGTTCGGAGCACGGGCCGTAACGCGTCGGCTGTAAGCTTAAACTCTATTTGTACACAGCACGTGAGACTTTTCCTCTTCCGAGTGCCGGCATGTGAGACTTGAGGTTCGGCAACTGAAGTGAAGTGCCAATCCATCTCTGTCCATTTTTTGGCCTGTTCTAGCACTACTTTCTGTTACAGGAGACCTTCCAAGTTTGCAATTGTGTTCCTGCAGTAATGCTGAATTGTCTGACTCCTAATCAAGGATTCCCACGTTGTTGTGCAGCGAATGGGATTCTGAGGGCCCAACATGTGGGCGGTCAGTGCTGTCCTGACACGATCCCTTTGATCGTCTGGGATGCTGCTTCAATAGGAGCGCTTGGCACATCATATGCGAGAAGCTCTCGATCTCCCGAAGCATTACCATTGGTTAAGAACTGGTTGGTGAATTCGCAGTAGAAGACTGCGACCTCGTAATCGTTCTCTGGCACAACAGCTGCAAACGTCAAGCCAGCTCTGGCATAAAAATCTCGCAGTTTGTCGTTGCCAGCCCAACAATGGAGAATGATTGTGCCTCTGCCAAACTCTTGTTGTAGATGTTTGACGTAGTCCCCAACGAAACCCTTGCCAAGACCACGACTTTGGTGACTTGGGTCGAGCATGACGGAGTAAAGGTGTTCCAGGGCTTGGAATGGTTGTTTAAGGAGAAACCATCAGCATCCGGATAGTAATCGTGACGTATTGCCCCAGTGCTCGCGGCGCCAATAATCTGTGCAGTCAATTGATCTTCTAGAACGAAGCACTCATGCCTCTCAATTTCTTCCAAGATTTGCTCTATCTCTACAGCGGTGACATGCTGCGAACTTCCGCATGCCGTGAGAGCAGCTTGGACTCGCTGCGATAATTGAAACACGGCCTCAGCGTCTTGCTGCCGCGCAAGTCGCGAGATCGTGGTCATTGCTGGTGCCTTCAGTCTTGGTAAATGTCATGCATAGACCTTCTGTTGATGCGCCACGATGATCATACGGTAATGCCTGGAGGAAGAATCTTGCTGACTCGCGTGCAGCGCTGGCTTGCTTTGATGGCTCAGGGTAAGAGTATGAGAGACCGGGAGGCTTTTCAGGGGCTGTTCGTGACAACGAGTCATGGCGATGAGTGGTGGTTGCACATGCTATCGAGATGTGACTATTTGGCTTGCGATGATCCCACCAACCCACGAGATACGTGAAGACCAGATGTAGGACGAGCATATGCCCAATGACGCGCGTAACGAAGGGTGAACGAAGGGTGTGTGGCTTGTGAATGACGAAAGCGTGCCAAGGCCGGTGTGCCTCAACACCAGAGCAGACCAGGTTCCAACTTGTTGAAGCTGGCCTCTCCTTCTTCACGAACTTGCTATCAGTATCATACAACTCCAACCCTGGTCACAGGTCAGCGAAGCAACCCATTCGCCCGCACACATCTCAAATCAGACATAGTTGACACGACATCGAGCAACACCGGACAACACCGGACAACACCGCTCTGACCGCCGCCCGCAATGGCCCCTCCAGCAGCAGGTGCCTCTCTGCAAGAGAGATTGTTGGCCCTGGCCCAGACACTCCAGTTTGTAAGAGAGTCGCGGACCGAAGGCTGTCCAAATCATACGCTAACACTCTTAGGCATGGTTCGTCGGCCACGTCACGCTACTGCTCACCACATTCCGCTATGGCCTGAGCTACATCTTCCTCAAGTACTACAGCCGCTGGGCACAATTCAGCTACCGCACCGCCTTTGTCGCCGCTGCCGCGACCTACGGCATTGTCGTATTCAAGGGATACCGAGCACGCGCGAAGAGCGGCAAGCAGCCAGCAAGCCCATTGGCTTTGGTTGGAGATGAAAATGTGCAATATCTGGGTGAGCTGGCACACTCGATCAAACAAGTGGAATGCTATACTGACAAGACACTTGTCCAGCAATGGCCCTCCTCTGGCTCTTCTCGCGCCAGTATCCACTCGCCATGCTCCCATACGCCGTCTACAGCATCTTCCACGTCCTGACCTACACCCGAGGAATCCTCCTCCCCACCATCCAGCCACCTCCAGCGACTCCAGCTGGCCAGAAGCCACAATCCAGCGGCCTTGCAGACACCATTGGCCGCTTCGTCAAGGACTACTATGATGCTAGCATGTCCATTGTTGCAGGCCTTGAGCTCGCCCTCTGGTTCCGCATCGCTGGCTCAGCTCTCATCTTCCAGAAGGGCAGCTGGACCATCCTTGTCCTGTACACCATCTTTCTCCGTGCTCGCATCTCCCAGAGCACTTTCGTCCAGGGCATGATCAAGCAGCTTGGTGCCCGCGGTGATGTTCTCGTCCAGCGCCAAGACGTTCCACCGGCAGCGCGAAATGCATGGGAGTCTATCAAGAGCGTGCTCAAGACAGTCCATGATCAGACCGATATCAACCGCTACATCGGAGGTGCCGCTCCTCAGGCTCAGCCAAAGAAGGCCCAGTAGATGTATCGCAAATAAGAACGGCGCACAAAGCATAGACATGAGCAAGGTTGAAACCGCCAATACGAATTGAATTATGCCTGAATGGCAAGAAAGCGGAGCGACGTGGGGCAGGTCGATGAGTACAAGGAGCAGATGTCAGGCAAGATCGCGCGAGATTTGGCCTGTCAGTCGTGCGGAGGTGTTGATGAGAAGACGACCTGGATTGAATCACCAGGCAAAATTGGGTGCATTGAGTTGCTCTGCTTATACTAGTATAGTAGAGCTTAGCCGGGCGTACAGGTAACTCCACTTGAATGATATTGTCAGCTGGTATACATGCACTCCTCTGCACTGCGAGCATCGAATGTTCTTCCCCATACTTAGGCATCAGTACAGAGCTCGTGACTATCTCATCCGGCCCCAAGGTCCGGACGCGACCAAGTGCTCAGCTTCTCTGCCCACTTCCAACACGCATGAGCTCACATGAAACTCGAAGCGCAAAGAAGATACAACACAGAGCTGATCCTCACGCAATTCATAGCATCGAGGAGCATTTGTCACATTCATTTCCTACGAAAGAACACAGAGCACGATCGACCAAAACCCCCGCATTCCTTGACTATGGCGGTAACGTACAATATCGTGGTTTCCAGCAAAGCAACTCGATCATTCCACGACTTACCAAAGAAACTTCTGATCTCGCATCGCGAATTCGATCCGACCATCTCTTCAAGCAGTATCAAAATTTTGCATCATATGCTGCATAATGGTAAGGGCTACTTCTTGACTGTTGGTGGTGCGCGAAAACAAAACACTCTTCGACAGGTGGCGTGACGTGCTGATGTGCGGATTGTAGGAGTCAATGGAGGTAATGAGATGAGCTATGGGTACATCAGAGTTGTGATTGATGTTATGAAAGGAACTGTAGATGGGCCGAGGAAAGCTGAGTTGTTGAAGAGGACGATGGATGTTTGCTTGGAATATGAGGGTAAGAAGGCGAATAATACGGAAGTCGAGGTTAGGATTCATGAGGTTGAGGAGGAGGATGTTTTGAGGGCAATCCCAGGCCGATAGATTCTGATGTGACTGGTGACATCTGTCAAAGGTTCATAATTGATCGGAGTCATTGCCTACTATCTTTCTTGTATAGTCCCGCGTCCACGGCTTTTATCGTGCTTCTGTACCGGCGTCTCCAAGGCGGAAACAAGAATCTAAATCTTGCTCCCGGCGCTGGCTTTGCCAGTGTGAGCGAAACACTTCGCTCTCTCCCCGAATGCGACTCTTCAAGGCCTCGAGCAGCTTCTGGTGATTGCTGGCTCATACTCTCCAGCTTCAAGTTCGTTTTGCTCGGAAGCTGTTCATCAAGCGTAAACATCTGATGCTGAGGAATACCCTGGGATCTAAGATGGTTCACCAATGTATCGGAGGCTCAGGCAGAAATACCTAGGCGGATTCGAGCTTAGCTGGAATGCCCTGAAGATCTGGCTCTTCGGTTTCACATCCAGAGATAGTGAAATGCCAGGATCCAGGTTGCTAAGTCTGTCCTGCTTGTTATAGTCCCCGCGCTCCGGCTGAAACGTCTGCGAGGTCGGGTTGGCGGCGTGGATGTCAAGGAAAAGATGTGATCACCATCTCATATCCACCTTGACCCACCATTGCGTCGTCGCATAAGCGTTAACCAGAGGACAAACAGGTTGCAAGCTCCGGCGACCATAATGCAACCGGCAAAGAGCTGTAGCCCGAGGTAGTTGGTCTTGCCGCCTTCACTCGATGCAGAAGCAAGTGCTGCAGCAATCGGAGGTCCGATCAAGCTAGCAATAGAGCCAAACCCTTGAGCCATTCCAAGTCGAGCTCCGTATACCTTGGGATCCGGACAGACTTTAGAAAAGACGGTGGGCGGCAGCGGAATCAGAGCTCCACTGAAGCAGCCATACAGCGCTGCAATGGTGATGAAGCCACCTAGAGAGTTGACACCGTGCCAGGCGATCGCGACAATCCCAGATAGGAGTACGCAAGTAATCCAATTGACCATCACACCGACTTTTGATGCTGAGTAGCCAGCGACCAGTCGTCCAAGGATACTGCTAGCCTGAGAGATCATGGAGACGTATAGTGACATGCTGCGCGAGATTCCTAGGATAAGTTCGCCATACGAGGGAATAAAGACGAAGGGCACCATGTAGCCGCAAAATATGAGCTGCATTATGTCAGTATTCTGGTTCGTTTTCGGCACATATCACTCACGAAATTACTGCTGCTATACAGCCAAAATGGAAGATCGGTCAAAGCGCCACGATCGAAGAGCTTTCGCTTCGATCCGGATGCAATGTCTCCTAAGTTCGCTGCACCCCAAAGCAAAAGCGGGAAGGAGATGAGCGAGTAGGTTCCCAGCATCACGAATCCGATGACACGAACCGTCCAGCCGAAGCTGAGCTTTCCAATAAGCTGCTGGAAGATGAGCGTGTATATGATGCCACCTACAGGCGCTCCACAAGTCGTGACTCCCATGGCGATTGCTCGATGTTTCCTGAAGGACCTTCCGACCAGGGCTAAGCCAGGTAAGTATAGCAGTCCGTTCGAGAGGCCCATCAGAACACCCTGGGTAAGCATGAGCTGCCAGTATGTCTTGCTCACGCTCATGAGAAAGACACCAAGAGTCTCACCCAAAGCGCCAACGAGGAGCATCGTCCGAAAGTATCCAAGATCGAAAAGAGGTCCGCTGATGACACCGATCAAGATCAGAAGGAAGATAGTGACAGTACCGATCCACGAGATGGAGCTTGCCGACTCATGTGGGATGTAGCTGAGTTCGTAATAACTTTGAAATGATCCGAATGCGAAAGACATGCCCCAAAGATTGCCGAAGACGATGAACGAGCCCATGACTTGGAGCCATGCTCGGGTTCCACCATCTTGCAAAGCGTCTGGTGTCGGTGCTGGGCCCGGCAGAGGAACAGGTATTGCGAGGGCAGCCGGTGGTGCCTTTTCGTCTCGATGTGTGTCGTCCTTCTCAAGGTCTACCGAGAGGTCTTTCTCCTCGTCGCTAGCCGAGGACATTGCGGGCTTCTTCTGCTCGAGCATGATGGCAGCAAGTCAGTCCCGCAGCTGGAGAAGCCAGATGGTATACTAGAAAGAGCGACAATGCAGTCCTGGCCGCAATAACATCTTGCCCAGTACTGTGTAGTAGTAGTATGGAGGCAAAGCGGAGTAGGCGAAAACGCGGGATTGGAGAAATAGCGGGCACACCGAGGATGGCGTGCCTGGTGCCATAGATGGTCTTGCGGAACTCGGCATGATCTTGCACATCTTGGCCGTGCGGGCGAGGCGTGAGGCGTGCGTGATTAGAAATGGCATTGGCGTGCGTTCTCAACTGCGCGTGCTTGCGGTATTCCGGGCAGATGGACAGTAATGATGTCCAGGATATGGATGTTCATCGTATATCTGCTGTTGCTGAGACTGATGAAGCAAATTGACTTCGATCAAGTCCTGCTAACTGTATACCTTATAGCGCCAAGCCCTTCGTGATTCGGTGGGCAGGGGGAGGAGCCAGCGCCGAATAGAAGAAAGCTATTGTTTCCGGTCGTCATGATCGCAGAATGCTTCGATATCATCCTCCTTCAAGATCAAACATCGTCTTCCAACTGTACAGGCCGGTGGAATATCCAAGATGGTAGTCAAACTAGCGAGGACAGAACAGACGTACAAGAGCAGAATATACCACAGGGCGACAAAGAAGAGCAATTCGGACGCTACCGCAAATGCAATGCAGCAAGATATATCCTCGCAGAGCACACCAAGCATATGGCCGACTTGCTCAAGCTCAAGATCACAAATGACCAGATCAAGATTGGTGCACTGCCACTCAACTACATGTCTGCGTATGGGATGCTTCATCGAAGTAGTTAGCTTATGGTACTAAAAAGAGCGAGTCCGTTTACAGCACCGATGAACTACAGAAACAAGGCTCTCACCCGGCTTACGCATTTTCAGTCAAAATACAGACATCAGAGCTTCGTGAACCAGATCATACTTTCCCTCCAATTTTCCTTACTGCCAACTTCCTCTGCATATCTGACTTGTTGTGGCTCGAACTGGAGACCGAGCTTGGTCACACCGCTTCCGTCAATCGAATAGTCGAAAGATCCACTTGTCGTAACATCCATCTCGTGCGCCTCTTCACTATTGCATATGAGCACACGGTCTGCGTTCTCAACTGTCCCACACTCTTCCGCGACTTTCCTCTCTTCGATTGGACCGGAGACGCTGAATATGTCGAGGGATTCCAGAGCGATGGGATAGTGCGTCTTCCAATGTGGTATGCAAGCTTAGAAGAGTGTGCTGTGTGTTTTGATAGCAAAGCTGGATGAAGCTTTCTACCAACAACACTCTGAAAACGCGATTGTAGTATGTATAAAGACGTATACATTTCTATGTGCTTCCCTGAGCGCCTACTACAGTCGATCTGCATATATAATAACATATGGTCGTCCTTTCTAGATCTGTATTGTCGCACTCTCTGCCTCAGGCAAGGTAGCGGAATGCCGGTGTCAGCGGAATGCCGGCCCAAAACGATAACCACCACCGCCCAGCTCGTTCTTCACTTGTTCATGCGACGACTGCAGCGGCATTGAGCTCCGGTCTTGTATCGAAATACGAGTGAATGATCGCCATTGACTATAAAGGAGAAGGAAAGGACCAAGGATGCAGCAACACGAGTTGCAGGCGCGTTTGTAGCAATATCTAGTGCAGCGCCGAACGACGAGATCACTTCCAATCTGTGGATGTCAGCTCCGAGATATCGCGATGTGAGGGCGATGCCCAAAGACAGCACAAACCGATCAAGAGTTTGGAAGCATACCGTGTCCCTCGAGCAATCGAGGGCAGACGCACGACCGAGGTACTGCAGTAGTTACGGAGATCTTCTCCATCTACACACGTCGAACGCTCGCCCATATCGCGGCATGTGTTATCCAAAAAGAAGGATGCCATAGTCTCAAGGTGCTCGTGAAATACTGGCACAACGCATGTCTGGGCACCTCGCATTGGAATGTATAAGTATTGCTGGCCACGCATCTTCCCTTTGCACAAAGCATCTTGACTAAATCACAGCAACGACTCCTCCCGCAATACAGCTTCGTCTGCACAGCGCCGTACAGGACGATGTCTACACATATGTAGGACCAAATCGCTGCTAAAGCCAAAGCCTTTATCGATTCCTATAACCATGCACAAAATGCGAGGGATCCAAAAAAAAAGTTGTCCTCGGCACTGACACCTGACTGCCATCGCTACTTTTCGCCAGGATCCATGTTCACGCTCATTCATACCTTGCAGGCCGGCTCTCCCAATGATCAATTTCAACAGAAGGAGACTGAAATGTTTGCCAAAGCCGAGAGTGGCCCACATAGTAGCAAAGTTGTGGAGACCACCATCGATGGGAAGGCAAAGAGGGCAGTACTACACACCAAATATCTTGCCGAGATGGAAGGGAAGATGCTTGAGTTCGAGCATATGATAACGTTGAAGATGAATGATACGGGATCAAAGTCAAAGAAGATTCTGCAATTCGTTGATACTCTTGCTACTTCCAGGGTTTTCGAGGGCACGGATGAGGCGGGAAGATCAAAGAGGATAGGTTGAGCTAGTGTACCCACGGGCTATCTCCAATTAGACGAAAAACTAGGTGTGTATGTACTTATGTAATTGTGTTGCACGTGTTCCGCAATAGAGTTACTAGTTTCCGTAGCGGTACTAATTAACCCTAACGCTTCCTAAATAACCTCCTATATAGACTACTATATATCCTTTGTTTTTCGTCTAATCCGGTTCTATCGGATTTTGTAGAGGCTATATAATCTATTAGGAGAATAGGTAGAATGCGAATAGCGATTATACTCTTTATATATAGAAATCTTAAAATCTACTACGTCTTATTACTATATAATTATAAAAAGAACCTTATTCTTTAATTTCAAGTAATATCGAGTACTCTACCGAGCTATAGCCTTATAGAAATACTAAAATCGCGCGTCGTAGTCTATATAATCTATCTACTAGATTCGACCTACCTATACTATAGTCCTACCTAACGCCTTCGCGATAATCCGCTATAGTATCTAGCTATACTATAAGTAACTAGCGAGTCGACTCCTACTCCTCTCCTTCGATCTAGGATTCGATCTAGGATACTACTAGCCTAGCTACCTACTAATACTATAACGCCTCGGCTAACTACCTATATTAGGAAGAGAAGTAGGAACGCGTTTATAGTAAATACTATTAATATAAGGTCGATAACTCTACGATCCGCCTAGGTAAAGCGCGTTACGAGATAGCTCTATATCGTATCGGATAGGTTTAGTACTTCTACTAAGTTATCTTAGGCAAGAAAGAGCGTTCGTAAAGATCGCCGGATCTAGAGTAGCCTCTAAAATAGCCCGCTTATAAGGCCCGTAGCGGTAGTATCGGTTCCTATAGAGCTAGAGCGAATATCTAAACTAGGAGGAATTTATAATAATATCGAGTATATAATCGAATATATCTACTTATATAGTCTAGAGTCGATTCGCGCTATAGTATATATAGTAGACAATATAGACCTTATATACTTATAATATCCTATAATCGAGTCTAGGATAAGGTAGATACTTAATAGACTATACGACTAGTCTCTATAGCGGCTAGAGCGAAAGCCGCTAGATATACAAGTTCGAGTATTACGGGCTCTAATCTACTAGCGATAGGATATCCTATTTATCGCTAAGACTAGCCTAGGCAAGAGTCTTATATTCTAGGCATTTACTATCTTAACTAGATAGAT
>LFZO01001086.1:0-12813 GCA_001578225.1 Pseudocercospora musae | reverse complement strand
ATTACCCCTTTCCCTTCGTTCCTAGCCCTAATAACCTCCTTAACTGTAATTCTTTCTACAATCTCTTTCCCTAAGAGTCCTTAGATTTCCTTTTGCTCCTATAGGTCTATAATGTAGACTCTAACTACTATCCTCGGGGGTTTTAGCGCCTCCTAACTAGCTACTACTACCTAGGTACGGTAGTTTAGGCTTGTCTCTTATTGTTTCTTTATAATCTTTGCTACGACTATATTAGCCGCCTTCGTAATTATGTAGCTTGCCTAGTTGTAGATTGCTTTTAGTCCTCTAAGGAGTTCTAAGATTATTATCTTATATGCCCTCTTAGGGGTTTTTCTATCTTCCGCCTTTAGTACCTCCTCTACCCTAGTACATAGTGCTTTCCATTCGTCCTCCCCCCCTTCCTAACTGTTTTCCCTTCGTCTCTAATTGTTCGCTACCCATCTTGACGGCTCTATATTCTCTAATATATATAGTTAGTTACCTATGAGCTAGTAGAATATAGTAATCTCGAAGAAGTACTAGTACCTACCTCTATATACTAATTCGATAAGCTTTAAAAAGCACATAATATCCCTCTAGATTTTGTACGATTTAGAGCTAATAGGGTAGATATACTAATAGGACCTAGTTAACTACTAATAGTTAATACTATAAGGCTAGTAGGTAGTCTTATGTTAGAAGGACTACTAAATAAAACACTACTATTACCTATAGAGCTATAGCTCGTAAGGGTAAATAATAGGCTATAGATAGATCTTACTAGAGTAAGAATACTAGAGCCTAAACTATCTAATTACCCGCTACTATTTAGGGAACTACTAATATACTAGTAACTAACCTTTCCGGTTAACCTAATTGATATACCAATACCTCTTAACAATGTAATTAATAGACTAGTTCAACTAGGGGGACATATAGATAATATAGACATAAACCTACTACGAGTAGAACTTGCTAAGTCGCTAATGCTAGTTAAAGAAGTAGATATTTATCGTTACTTACTAAATATAGGGAGACCGCATTTCAATATTATAGAACTAAATAAGCGATAGCGGTTAGTAGCGATATACTAATATAGGTAGCTCGTAGAGTACCTTCTATTATTTAATAGCTTATATATAGTAGCTAAGTATAAAGTACGACTAGTAGCGTTAATAAACATAGCTCGATTAGTAGCTCTAATAAATACCGCTCGATTAGTAGCGCTAACAAGTATAGAAGAGACCGTTAAAAATAAGACTATACTATTACTTCTATATACTATCGACAATCCAAACCTTACTCCGAAGATATTAGACCTTCTAGCTAAGCCTCGCAACTAGCGCTAAGTAATAAAGAGCAAGTATAAAGAGTATTGGATTTATATAGTAAGAGTTGAGTTCAATAAGGCACTAGATATAGGCACATTTGAGTAGGTAGACATAGATACATTAGCAAGTAAGCCTAACCTTCTACCTCTTACCTAGGTATTCAAGTACAAAGGTAATATAGATAGAAGGCTAGTTAAGTTTAAAGCAAGAGTCTACGTACGAGGCGACCTACAAAAGAATACTTACTTAGATACCTACGTATCTATACTTACTATATAGGTATTTAGGGCACTAATGTTAATCGTAGCAAAGTTTAACCTAGAAGCTAAGTAGATAGATACTATTAATGTATTCCTTAATACTACCTTATCCTATACCCTATACCTTAGAGTACCTAATAGCTTTAAGCGTAAAGGGAAGGTACTTAGGCTAATATAGGCACTCTACGGATTATAGGAGTTACTACGGTTATAGTACAACTACTTTACTACTACTCTAGAGAAAATTGGTATACTTCTAGTAGACAATATAGACTACCTATACGTAGATATAGATAAGTACGTATTTATCTTCTTCTATATAGATAATATTATACTACTATACTATTATTAACACAAGTAGAAAGCAATGAACATTAAGTAATAACTAATAGAAGAATATAAGCTTAATAACCTTAGAAAGCTCTCCTAGTTTCTCGGCATAGAGGTTAAGCGTAACTATAATACTAAGTAGCTTTAGCTATTATAGAAGGCCTATATTGAAAGGATAGGTTAGCGCTATAGCATTAATAGTAGTACTAGTAGAAGAACTAAGGCACTACTTCTAACTAGATATAAGCCTTATGAGAAACTAACTAATAGTTAAGTATATCTAAATTTAGCTTCAATCTTGGCCTATTAAAGCTATATTAGATTACTAAATTTCGTAGTAGTATAGACAAGACCTAACATTGCTAAGGTAGTATTACTACTATTAAAAGCCCTATAGAACCTACGGAAGTGTAACATTGTAGCTGCTAAATAGTATATCAAATACCTCCTATAGACTAGGGATCTTTGCTTAGAATATAATAATAATAGACTAGTAGTTACTACTTATTCAAGCTATTAGCTTTATGAATTTTACGGTACTTCTAATATATCCTATAGTAACTATAAAGGCACTAGGCAATTATTAGAAGGCTAGATGTTTAGCCTATTTAATAGACTAGTCGACTAGAAGGTAGTACAATAGTCTACTATAACTAAATTAACTATAGAAGTAGAGCTACTTGTAGCATTATATATAGGCTTAGAGATAATCTAGTAGAAGCGATTCTTTACTAGTATTAGCCTTATACTAGATTAGAAGCCTACCCTATACTATAACAATATATAGACTATCCGCATTGTTAAGGCTAATACTAGTAAGCTAGATACTAAGCTTAGGTATATAGATATATACTAATACTAGCTTCGATAGGAATACGAAGTAGGCTATATTTAATACGAATACCTAGCAATATAGGATATACTAGCGGATAGAATAACTAAGATATACGGTCCTTAGAACTAATAGAGGTTTATTTAGTAACTTAGGCTAAGTAGACTACTATCTACTTAATTACTAAGCTAAGTCGATTAAGCCCTATTCTAGCAAATAGCGCTAGTAGAAGTAATTAATACGATAACGAGGACTAATTAGAACGTGTAGTACTTTCCGCTCTTAACCTTACCTACTACTACCTAGTACAATAGATCCCTACTACTACCTACTTAATATAGGGTAACCTTACTAATATCTATATTATTACTTTATAACTCACTTTGGCTAATTAAAGAAGCTCGTAGCGGTCGGTAGTAATACTTATAATAGTATAGTAGTTATAATTAGAGGTAGTATCTCTACTTATACTATAGATCCTAACTAAGCAAAGATCTATATACTAAAGTACATTTACCTAATCCTTTACCTATCTAATTAGATACTACCTAAGTAGACCTACTAATAACCGATAGTGTAATATAAAAGGCCTTAGTTTAGAATTAAACCCGATACTATAGATCCTATTAGTTAGATTAGTAATATGTATTATTTAAGCTTTAACTATAATAAGAAGGCAATAGCATTCTAGAAATAGAAGCGATACATAAAAGTATACATATAGTCTAGATTGTATAACGATATCTACTAGGGTACTTAGGGTATAAAACAAGACTCTCTCTTTATATAGTTTAAACTATCTTTTTACTAGTTTAGTAGAAGATAGTATAGAGGGACGAAAAGATAGATTTCTTTTGTTTTTTTTATATAATAAGATGTACTAACTACCTTGCCTAAATAGGAAGGATCCTATTTAGAAAAAGGTAAGGGGATGTGTTACGTATAGCCGAGGTCTGCCTAGTTACATGACTTCTTGGTATGTGTAGAATTTTCTTAGCTATATCTTAATGGTGTTAGATAGAGAGATAGAACGAAGGAATACACAGTTTTAAGCGCTCGACAATGCAGTATTACATAAGTGATCCACTGCGCTGAGCGTGATAGCCTCTCCATGACTCCGAGCGGGACGGATGTTCCCAGTACCCAGTGGTCGAGACATGTCGCAGAGCGCAGCTGCAGGTCAGCTACGGCGAGAACTGAAGAGTGCTATAAGCCCTAGCACGCGACACTGTTAACAAGCTCAACCACCTGTTCCATTCGGGCGTTGTCCATCGACTGTCTATCTGCGGCCTATTGAAATTTTGTTTCCGCCCACCTAGTAGCTTTGTCGAACGCCTCCCTCTCCTCGCCCTCAAGAGTTTTAAGGCCTCTCTCTCGCAACTTGGCGAACATTTCGAGAGCTTCATCGTAGTCCTCGGTCCGCACAAATCCATCGCGACTGACCATACCAGAAATTGAGGACCAAAAATCAGCAGTCTCGTTCCAGCCTTGTCCATCTCGAATATGAGCATCGACTTCTTCTTGCGTGAATTGAAATGGGCACTCTTTCCCGGGACAGATCTCATTCCAATGCCTGTGAGCTGTGTTAGAGCGACATGGTGCACAGAAAGATTGGCCGACTTGCCGTTGTATGCGTATCAGACACTCTCGAAGCATGATTATATCGCTGTCCCACGTGTTGGCTGCGAATGTGATGGCATCGCAGATTGTCTGTCTGTGGGGTATGTCCTGATAGACCCTGGTGAGTTCCGGATTGGATTCTTTGGTCTCATCCTCATAAAAGAAGAGTACAAGAGATTGCTCCACCTTCGATCGAATCGACCGCTTTTCCTCTTCGTCTCTAATGTTCTCGAAATCTGCTGGCAATCTTAAGAGGACCTCGCCTTGATAATCGACGAGAGCAGGACGCCGGGCCTGAAGTATTAGAGGGCCAGCCCAGCAATCCTGCCAGTCAATTATGTCCGTGATCTTGCCGTCTTGAACGAAGATGTTTGGCGCATGTAGATCCCAGTGCCACAGTACGGAGTTCTGCAACCGGACATCCGATGGCAAAAGATAGTCAGCAGCTTTTAGAAGCTTCTCTTGCAGAGAAATATGGACAGCCGGATCTCTTTCGACAGCGGGCGCAAAGGCATTGTCGTCGGTCTTATTGGGGTCCGCGAACCTGGTCAGCCATGCAATTTCTCGTTCGCATATCGCGCGAATATATTTCTGTGGAGTTGGCCCTGATTCCTAAGATCAGTCGATCATAGCGATTTAAGCGACGATATAGGACTTACATGGTCCTCTGACCCCATGGATCTGCTTTCTTTCGCCATCCCAGAAGCTATGTTCCACTACAGGGCCTATCACATAATTCTCTTCAGCTTGCGCCTTCAATACTGGCGAAATAGAGCCAAGCAATTGGATGTTCTTGCAGTCCGCAAAGCGGTTGGCTGAGAAATATATGTTTCCGTACCTGCGTGCTGACGTTAGCAGTTGGCTTACGGAGAGAAACAGGGCCAATTACTGGGAAAATGATGCAGAAAGGAGCCTTTTCTCGATAGATACCAATTCGCTGACAATTGAGGCTTTAGCGTCAATGTCTATGGAACTCCATGAGGACCAAAGCGGTCTACCTCTAGCCTCACTCATCAGGATGTATTCTGATCCGACCGGATTGTTAGTGTTTTGGTCCCACGACAAGACTGTCGGCACTGGGATATCCATAATTTTGGAGGCCTTGTTCGTCAGAGAAGTACCTAGTAGAACGGCAGGAGTATGTGGAGGTACCTACAAAATCCATGGTCGCAACCTCAGATGCTAGCGAGTATGACACCGTCTCCGACGTCTGGTTAGGTATTCTAGCAATCAGTGTAGAGTCGTTGTCCATCGTAAGGCGGAAAACCTTGTTGAAGCCGCCCTCGGCTAGTTTGCACATTTTCACACATGCTTGAGAGCCAGATACAGAGACCGCAATGTCTTTGAGGGCATCGACGTTGAATGGGCGATATCTTTCGCGCAATCGTTCTTCCTCATTCCACAACCACCGCCCGGAAGTGAAGCGGAAGAAGTCTTCCCTATCATCTCCTTCGCCGCCGCTCATGTGAGGTTGTGAGTCACGGCGAATGTAGATATGTCCTTGCCGCCGGCGGAATCGTGGTGTTGCAGCTGTGTTTAGACGAACACAGTGCCTGTGGGTACTAAGAGGTAATTTCATGCCGCCTCTGGCATGCGAAGAGGTATGAGGCACGTATCCGGGGTTGCGTTAGTCACTCCACCCCTCGCCCTAGCTCGGGGATTTAAGCCATACGTAAAATCGCACTTTCTTAGTAGGCCACACGTAAAAGTCGATGTTATCGTATACTGCAAGCCATATATAGTAGGAAACTAGATATAAGTATAATTAGGATTAAGAGATAGGAGATTTCTAGTATATTTAGACTATATATATTAGTATATATTACGATTATGAGTACGATCATGAGCCTAGTCGGGTCCAGTTAGCCTATCTAGGGTCGAAATGGGCTAAGAGGGGCCGGGGCGGCCCGTCTTAGCCTATAGGTATATATCTTCTTCCTAGATATCTCTCTTTCCTTTCTTCTTTAGTAATTCGAGTAGTTCTAATCGAGTACTATATACTACGTATTATATACCTCTTTTATATACGAATTGCTCCTCTAAAGCGTACTACATAGTACTTAAAATAGTATAGAAGAAAGTAAAGGCCTTAGTATTAAATCTAGTTAGCTAGGATAATAACTAGGAAATATTTCCTAATACTAAATAGGATAATAATTCCTCTACCCTAGCTAACGACTCGCTAGGAGGCACTATCGACGGCGACGAGGGATAGGGTAATACCGAAGGAGACCTAGACGACTAGGCCCTAGTAGTCTAGCTCTAGTATAAGGAAGAATAGACTAAATAGGCTAAGTAGTACCTCGAATTAGCCTATCTTAGGAAAAGGATAGCCGATATAGCTTAGGAAGCCTCCCTGCTTATAGACTAAGGAGGTATCTAACTAAACGTAACTCCTACTAAACTATCCTCTATATCTATAGAGTTAGCTATCCCTAAGGTAAGGAACCTCTATATATTCGAGGAAAAGAGGTATATAGACTACGACTAATAGGTTACTAACTACGACTATATCTTTAGGTAGGCCCCTTATATCTATTCTATAGAGGAAATAAAGATAGACCTAGCCGAGGAATAGATAGAAAGGGAGTAGTAAGTTAAATAGAAGCGATATACTAGATATTCGGACCTAGAGGAGTATATCTAGGAAAAGATAAAGTAGGTAATACTAGACTCTATAGGGACGAAAGAAGAACGCTACTAATTAGCCCTAGATAGGCTAAAGCGGGCTAACTAGGGGAACCGTATCCTATCCGAGCTACTAGACTATATAAAGATCTAGTAGGATAAGGTCGAAGAGGATCGTTAGGACTATATAATATACGACTTTGTAGTAGCTATAGATAAGAGGATCTACTACTATATCGAGGTAGGCTAATAGCGATTCTAGATCCTAATTAAGGTAGAAGAGATAGCGAATACCTACTACCGCTCGCTAGAGAATAAGCGTAGATCTCGTAGGGATAAAGACTAAGGTAATAAGAAGCGTAGTCGCTCCGACTCGGATAATAGTACTACTAGCTTAGTATCGGATAAGCTACCTAGGAGCTCGGGAGGCTATAGCCGAGGAGGGAAGGGCCGAAGCTCTATATAGAGATACTAGAACGCTCTAAATAGATCTAAGAAGGATAAAGAAGTCCCCTAGTACTAGTACTATAGCGAGATAGGCTATAAGAGGCCTTAATATCCTATCTATAATCTAGAATTAGGAAAAGACAAATCCGCCTAGTAGCTCTCCTAGCTATAGTAGGCTAGGTCGTTTATACTAAGGAATAAAGGAGGAGCGTAGAGCCTAGTAGACTAAGATAGGTTAACTAGGACTAGTTTTAGTTAATCTAACTAGACGTTAAGCTACAATAGGGCAAGAACTCCTATACGCTTAGAGGGCTTATCGATTACGGCTTCTAGACTAATATCTTAGATAGTATAGTAGCTAAAGAGGCTAGCCTTACCCTAAGTAATATAGACGCCGAGTAGTATAAGATCCTTAATAGCTAGTTACTAGCTATAAATAGTAAATACTATATATCCTACGAAGTATCGGATATAAGCGGTTAGTAGCGAGGCTATATAGATAATTTCGCTATTAGAAGGATCTATAGCTTTAATATCGTACTAGGCATGCCCTAGTTAGAACGGTAGAACCCTTCGATTAACTTTATAGCTAAAACGGCTATCTAGAGGAGAAAGGGGGCTCGTAAATAGAGCGTCTACGCTATATCGAGCCCTTCCGACTTCTCGAAGGCTTTATCGAATAAGGATACGCGTCTCTTCCTAATATCGATAGTTAAGATAGACTAAGACGACCTAAATAGCCTCCCGCTAGAGTATAAATACCTCTATAGGATATTCGAAGAAGGAGACGCGTCCCTACTTCCCGATTACGGCCTATATAAGTTGTCTATCGATCTAGTAGAGGATAAGATCCCTCCTTATAATCCGCTATATAACCTCTTAGAGGCTAAGTTAGTAGTCCTAAGGAAATACCTCGATAAATACCTCGAGAAGGGCTAGATCCGCCTATTAAAGTCCCTAATAGGTACTAGTATCCTCTTTACTAAGAAGAAGGATAGTAGTCTATAATTATACATCGACTACTAGAGTTTAAACGCTATTACGGTAAAGAATCGATATCCCTTATCCCTTATATAGGAGTCCTTAGACCGTCTTACTAATACTCGGGTCTTTACGAAGCTCGATATTCGGGATACCTACTATAGGATCTATATCAAGTAAGGGGACGAGTAGAAGACTACTTTCTATACGAGATATAGATACTTTAAATATACCGTTATACTATTTAGGCTTACAAACGCCCTAGCGGTATTCTAGAGCTATATCCTAAGCGCCTTATTAGACCTAGTAGATACGATTTATATCGTCTATCTAGATAATATCCTAATATACTCCTAGAACCTAGAGGAATATATCTAGTACGTTACTACTATCCTCGAGAGGCTCTAACGCTATAAGCTATATACGAAGCTTAGTAAGTATAAGTTTAATAGGGACCGGATTAGGTTCCTTAGCTATATAATTACCCTAAATAGGGTCGAGATAGAGCTAGAGAGGATTATAATAGTTAAAGAGTAGCCTAAGCTAAGGAGCGTAAGGGATATACGTATCTTTATTAGGTTCGCTAACTACTACTAGCGTTTTATTAGGTACTTCTCCTAGATAGTAGCTCCGCTAAATCGCTTAATAGAATAGGGGCCTAATATAGCTAAGGGTAGGCGAAGGCAACGTAAGGAAGAGTTATAGCGGCTTACCTTAGATAGAGAAGCGAAGTTAGTATTTAACTAGCTTAAGGAGGTATTCTATATAGCCCTAGTACTAAAGTACTTCGATCTATCCTAACTAATTAGGATCGAAACGGACGCCTCGACCTACGCTATATCGGGCGTTATAATACAATAGTATAAGTATAAGGGCAAGATATACTAGTTCCTAGTAGCCTTCTTCTCGTAGAAGATAAATAGTATAGTAAGGAACTACGATATCTATAATAGCGAGATACTAGGGATAGTCGAGTACTTTAAGTACTAGTAGTACTACTTAGAAGGCGCGAGGTATTAAGTAGAGGTCGTTATAGACTATAATAACCTTAAATAGTTTATAACGACTAAGGAGCTTATAAGACATTAGGTTCGCTAGGCCGAATAGCTCGCTATATTCGATTTCTATATCTTGTACTATCTAGGAAGGGAAAACGGGATAGCTAATAGGACTAGTAGGCGTCCTAACTATATAGATATTAATTACTCTAGTCGCTAGATAAGCGAAGTAGACTCCTATACTCTATTCAAGAGGTTATAGAGGCAACTTGTAGGCGAGGAGCCCTAGGATAGGTCGATAAGGGTCGCCTCGGTCTAACGAGAACCGGAAGGATATAGTAGACCCTTCGTCTACCTTACTAGAGTAGCTAAGGTTAGGAAGGTATAGAATAGCCTCGCAAATACTATTCGAGTAGTACTAGGGACCGACGCTAAGGCGATTAGGATTAGGGCGGCTCTCTAGGATAGAGGCGAGTTATAATAGCTATAGCTAGCGTAGTAGAAGGAATCCTAAGGATTCCTCTTCTACTAGGATACGATATATATACTAGTAGGCCTACTTCGCCTAGAGATATTCTAGCTCTACTATAACGATCCTATATCGGGATACTTTAGGTTCGAAAGGACTCTATAGCTAGTATAGAGAGGGTACTACTAGCCTAAAGTAAGGTACTATATTAAGGATTATATACGTAGCTATAAGGTATATATCTAAAAGTAAAGCTATAGAGGTACTTGCCCTATAGAGTACTATACGCTAAGAAATCCTCTAAGGCGCTATAGGAGGATCTAATACTCGACTTCGTTACTAATCTACCTCCGAGTACCGTTCTAGGCTAGACCTACGATAGCGTCCTCGTTATAGTCGATAGATACTCTAAGATAGCCTATTATATCCTATATCGGAAGGAGATTACTACTAAAGGGCTAGTAGATATCTTCTTAAGGGAGGTAGTCTATCTATATAGTATCCTATAGTCTATTATATCTAATCGGGGGCCGATCCTTATATCTAAGTTCTAGAGTAGCCTCTACTACTATATAGGGGTCCGTAGGGGCCTTAGTACTACCTACTATCCCTAGATAGATAGTTAAACTAAGCGCTAGAACTAGACGATAGAATAGTACCTACGTATTTACTATAACTTCGAGTAGGACGACTAGGTACGCCTCCTAAGCCTAGCCGAGTTTGTATATAACGATAGTTAGTATATAGTAATAGAAATAACGCCCTTCTAGACGTATAACGTTTAGGATCCGCTCTATACTAGATAGCCTAAAATGCCCTAGATAGGGAAGAAGGCGCCCCGAGCTAAGGTACTTATAGCTAGAGTAAAGGATATTCGAGATAGCCTAAAGGCTCGGCTAGAGAAGGTAAAGGAATATTAGGCCTAATAGTATAATAAAGGACGGAAGCCTAAAACCTACGCTATTAGTAACTAAGTATACCTTAATACGAGATTCCTCGATATAGCCTACTAGTCGAAGAAGCTAGACTATAAGTACGTAGGGCCCTTCCGAGTATAGAGGGTAGTTAATAATATAGCGTACTACCTCGAGCTACCTAAGGGCTTTAATATATATCCTACGTTCTATATATCTCTCCTCGAAGACTATCTCGAGCTAGAAGTAATCTAGAGGGACTAGAAGGATCCTTCTAAGGTATAGACGACCGACCTAGACGTATATAAGGTCTAGAGGATTATCTAGAGGAAAAGGGGACCTAAGGGAAAGTAGGAATACCTTATATTCTAGAAGGGATATAGGGAGGAGAAGAATATCTAGAAACCGATAGAGTACCTAAGTAAGGTAGCTCTTAAGGCGTTCGCTAGGTAGATAGAGGGCTAGAAGAGGTCCTAAAGGAACGTAAGTATAAGGTAGTATTCGTCCCTTACGTAAATATTAAGATATTAATTAAGAGGCTATCTAAATTAATAACGAGTTAAAGAAGAAAGAAAGAGAGAGAGGCTCTCTTATAGAGGGGATTATTTATCCGCTCGGCGGATACCTTAGGTATCGAGTTACGTAACTTTGGATTACGTAACCCTAGGTTACGTGCTTCTAAGTTACGTAATTTGAAGTTTTATATACAAGTCGCTAAGATCGTAATAGTATCCCTTCCCTTCGTAGATAACGTCTATAGTACTCTATTAATTCGTTAAAGTATTACGATTATAGCGACTAATAATAGAGCGCTTAGTTATATTAGTATTATAGAGTTAGTAATATACAATAGTTGTAGTTTACGTAGATACTAGATATAGTAGTCTTCTACTACTTCTAGCGCGTTAATAACGTTCTTAGCGACTTCCTATATTAGTTTATTATATCCGATCTACTTTACTTTATACTAGATATTCTTATCCTTTCCTTTTATATCTAGTAGTCTTTCTACTTCCTATTCTTTATCTCTATTAATAACTAGTAGCGGTAGCGGCTCGTATTATTAACTAGATATACCTACTTTCGATACTAGGATTAGTAACGAGATATAGAATATATTATATATATATATATTAAGTTAGGTAACTTTAATTAGTATACGTATAGTAATACGACTTTAATAATCTTATATAGTCTAGAGTTCTTAACGTCGAGCTTAGCGTTTAGTCGATTAGTACTTATTCCTTTAAGTAATAGAAAGACCTTATTACTAATATAGTAGATAGGAGCTAGTCGGCGATACTAGTTAGTAGAGTCTTCTATACGAGATTACTAATACCTTATCTATTCGATAAGATAGGTTTCGAGGATTTATAAGTAGTCGATCTAGGCTTAAGTATCGTAGTTAAGTAGTAGGTCTTCTTCTAGTAATATTAAAGACTTACTTCTAAGGCGTAGATTATAGCTATAACTAGCCTAGAATAGTAATAATCTAGTAGTCTCGAAGGGAGCGTTATTTATTACGAACTTAGTAATAGGAAGCTATAGGCTCTAGTTATCTTATTTATAGTTTATATATAACTAGAGGTATTCCTCGATAACTTCGTTTAAGTACTTAGTCTATCTATTAGTTTATAGATAACGAGTAGTTAATAGGTTATATTTAATATATAGATAGATAGATATTTCATTTGCCTATTGTAGTGCCTTTCGGCCTATGTAGGTCTGTTTCTATATATTGTTTTAGGTAGGAAACCAACTTGGTTAGTAAAAACCTCCCTCCTATCCTATTTACAAGTATTGTTCTTCCTCGTTTCTTTGCTTTCCTTCCTCTAGGGTATACTAGTATTATGGTTGTTACCCTCTAACTACCTTGCCTACTACCCTGCCCTCCTTTCCCCCTCTTCTTCCCTCCTTCTTATCTACTCCTTAGTTTCCCTTACTAGTGCAAATTGTTGCACGAATCCCTATTTAATGATCTACCTTACTATCCTCTTTAGGTCTTCTTTGCTTTAGATTAGCTT
>LFZO01001085.1:0-12827 GCA_001578225.1 Pseudocercospora musae | reverse complement strand
AATTCCTTATAGTACTCCTAAGGGAGATAGACTATACATAGTTAGTAGGAGAATGCTTATTCTAACTATTAATTAAAGGAAATTCTAATATAGTAAATAAGGTTAGACCTATTTAGATTATAGGTAACAACTAGGTAGCTTTGACTCTTGTTAAAGATGCTTATACCTATAAGAGATTAAAACATATTAATATTAGTTTCAATAAGGTTAGAAATCTTTAGTAGCAAAGAAAGGTTATAGTAGAATATACTCTAACAAAAGAGATAGTAGCTAATAGCCTAACTAAGCTAAAGATAGGGCCATAGTTCTAGGAATTCATTAGACAATTATAGTTAGTATAAAGGGACAAAAGTACTTACTTAGAGGAGTTCAAACTCTACTAAGTAGGTAAACACTAGATCTAGGAATTGAACCTAGTAGATTGGATACGCTATACTAATCTAGAAGCCATTATATCTAATTAGCTAATTGAAGTTCTTATTGGATTGTATTGGTTAGAATTAGGATTTATAGACTAACTAATCTAAGTAGGAGTGTTAGAATATATAGTCTAGTTAGTTACCTAGTAGGGGATACCAAGTAGACTAGATTACATAATAATAATCATGTAACTAATCTAAGCTAACCCCTTTTAGGTTAAGCTCCAACCTATAGATAATAACAATAATACACTTGCTATTCCTACTTTAGCCCCTACTATTCCTTGTAGCTTCTAATGTAGTTTATAATCCATTTATACCTATCGGCCCTCCTTAGCTCGACACTACTTAGTATTCGATAGTAAAATCGAACGGGGCTAGGAAGGTTATCTACCTTGCCTACCTACCTACTAACTACTTTATTGTCGTAAATCCCTTTAGGTTCGCGTAGTCGACGAGTACGTATACCGCGTACTTAGAGCTATCGAAGTATAGTCTCTAGTACTTAAAGGACTCGACTACTATTAGTAGCTCCTAGTTATAAGTCTCGTAGTTAGTCTCTATAGGTATTATCTTTCTCGACTAGAAAGCGATAGGATACTAGTTACTATCCTCCGCCTACTACGAGAGGATTCTAGCTAATACGAACGTAGATATATCGGTTTTAAGACGTAGGGGCTACGTAGGATTAAAGTGCCTAAGTAGCGATACTAAATAGAACGTATCCTTTAGGCTCTTAAACGCTTACTCCTCGCTTATACCCTACTAGATTGGACCCGGCTTTCGGCCGTTCTTAGCTCCCTTAGAGAGGGCTATTAGAGGTATAATAATCTAGGAGTAGTTAGGTATAAACCTATAGTAGAAATTATAGAACCCTAGGAAGGACTAGACTTCGGTAAGGGTAGAAGAACGCGGCTACTCGGTAATTGCGTCTACCCTACTCCTATCTATCGATACGCCTTCGGTACTAACGATAAATCCTAGGAACTCTACCTATTTCTTCTAGAATAAGTACTTCTTATAGTTAGTATACAAGCCGAACCGCCTAAGTCTCTTAAGTACTACGTATACGTCGCGTACGTAGTACTCTTTATTCTTACTATATACTAGGATATTATCTAGGTAGACTATATAGTAGATATTAACTAGGCCTACTAAGGCTCGGTTAATATAACCCTAAAAGGTTATAGGTACGTTAGTAAGCCTAAATAGTATTACTAGGTACTTAAAGTATCTATAGCGCGTACGAAACGTAGTCTTCTACTTATCGCCTCGCTTAATACGAATACGATAGTATACGTCGATAAGGTCTAAGGATATATACTATTCCGTATCCTTAAGCCTATCTATTGTCTCGCTAATAAGAGGTAGGGGATAGCGATTTTTAATAGTAATCTTATTAAGACCCCTATAGTTAATATATAACCGAAGACTCCCGTCTTTCTTTAGTACGAATAAGATAGGCGTACTCGCCTCGCTTACGCTAGGCCTAATCTACCTATTCTCTACTACCTTAATAAGGTATTCCCGAAGGACCTAGAGCTCCCGCTCTAACTAATAATATAGGGGGCGATAGGGAGGCTTCTTCCTATCGACTAGGTCGATCGAGTACTCTACGTTAGTACATAGCTAGCGTCGAGCCTCTAGTATTATAGTAAAGATATCTATAAAGTCCTTAAACTCCTCTAGTAGATTCGGGTTATTAGCCGCTACGCCGGCGTTACGTATACTTACTATATATATATATATCGTATTACGCATTTCTTTAAAGAACTACTATAGCTCCCTTACTACGATAGGTCTTAGCTCGCTACTAGTACCGTAGGTCTACGCATCCGTTATACTATCTACGATTACCCGCTAGTCCCTTCGCTAAGGCCTACCTAGTATAAGATCTAGGTTAGGCATTTCGAAGGTATAAAAGGTACCGGTTATTACGCGTTCCTAATCCGATAAGTCTATAATACGTAGGCTTAGCGTATACGCTCCGTAATAGTATCCGCGTTTCCCCTAGAAGCTATCGGTACTAGGTAGGGTAGTATTAGTAATCTACTAGGGCTAGTATTAGAGGATAAACTCGCGTAAGACAATATTAATATCTACTATATTATTTAGTAGGCATTCGACGCGTACGTCTCTACCCTATATTACTATTACGCCGCGTATATATTGCGATAGTATATATACTATAGAGCTACTAGAATTGGCTATAGCATTTACCCTTAACTCTTAGTAGATACTTTACCTTTTCCCTTATCGGCTACCTCGACCTTGCGTATAGCCTACGAGTCGCTATCCTTCTATAGGTACTTGTTTAGATAGTCGGGCTTGAAATAGCCCTTCTTCCTATATCTATAGTATTTAACTAAAGATAGGTCCTAGCTAGGCTTCGAGTCTTTAGTCCGCGTAGGCTTCTCGTCTACTTTCTTATTACGTCTACCCTACTCTTTACTACTACTATAGTTATCAAGGTAGCGCTTCTTCTTTAAACCGCTATAGTCCTCGTTATCTCGCTCCCGTTTCTTACTAGATAGTCTATCTAGCGTCTCGATACGAGCTACGAGCTATACTAGTTCCTACCTTAGCTCTAGAATAGTATAGTACTTAACGATAGTACTACGTAGTATAGGCTATAACTTTGCGAGTAGGTAGCGTATATACTACGCCTCGGTATAGTCGCTTAGCTAATCCTCTAGTACTACGAGTTCGAGGGCAAAGTTCTAAACTATCTAGTTCTTACGCTAACGCGCTACCTTATACTCGAGGGTTACGTCTAGTATACGATTTATAGGATCTCCTATATAGTTAACGTAGAAATCCTTGAAATCTTTATAGATATAAGTACCTAGGTCTTCGAGATCGTAGTTATTATACTACTTCTTATATATATCGCCTACAAGGTATATAATCCTATATAGCGTCTTGCTATAGTTAGTATAATACGTATTTCCTAATAACGTAAAGATTAAGGCTAGTTCCCTTAGGAACCTCCTTACCTCTTTAATAGTATTATTCCTAAAGGGTTTTAGCTCTTTTAGTCTAGGCTTGTCTATCGTAATATCCTTAACCGCGTCTATTATACTTAGCGTAGGCGCCCCGCTATATCCTCGCGATAGTATAATACTAAGACTAAGCCGAGAGGATAGGGTTCTATAGATACTCTCTATAGACCTATTCTTAGAATTACCGGTATCCTAGTCGGACTCTAGCGATACTTAGCAATTAAACCGCTCGACGCTTATACTACGCTAGGTACCTACTAGCGCTAATCCTACGTCGCGCTATATACGTAGCCTAGTATTTTTACGCTCTAGCTCCTAGGCTTAGACTTCTTATTTAAGTAGCTTCTACTCGGCTCTCGAGTACGCGATTCGCTCGTTTAACGTAGCCTACCGCTCGCTAAAGGTCGTCTAACGTTCTTTATTCCCCTAGGGGCGATCGTCGTCTATAGGCGCTATAGTATTACTACCTAACATAGTCGGCTCGCTTGCGCTTATCGTACGGTATTCTATAGGCTACTATAGGGATAGACTTGTTAGAACTATTAAGGGCTAGATATATAGTAACGTATAGAATACCCGCCTAACCGATAACTTAGTAGGTAGTAGAACTAACAAGTGCCTCCTAAAAGGATTACGTAGAGCGCTAGGTTAAAAAGGCTATACGAGTTACGTACGTCTAGCGTACGCCCCTAGCGCGCGCCGCTTAGTACACTTAGGGCTTAGTAAGAGACCTTACCTTATTGAGGTCCTTATACTCTTACTCTTTCTATTGTAATAGACTCTACTACGCTTAATATTAATAGCTTCGAAGAAGCTATAGTGTTCAAGTTCGCTACTATAACTACTAAGATTACTAAGCTCGAGAAGGTAGTGTTTAATACGTATTTTAATACTAATAGAGATATCGAGAAGTATAGTATTAATAAGCTTACTATAGTAGAAGATATAGTAGATATCTTTAGTAGAATATAGCGTATCGATAAAGATAAGATACTACTAGATCTTACTAGTTATAATAATACTAATAATACTACTAGCGCTATAGAAGAGGTTAATACTAAGGATAATATTATTAGTAAGGAAGAGTTAATAACTAAGAAGAAGGAGTCTTATAGATATAACGAGTTTAAGAGTTACTAGTATAGATATTACTTTAATACTACGTAGCGCTTAGTAGTACCTATTCTAGCTAATATTACGTTATAGCGATAGTTACTATTCGAGTTACGACTAGAGCCCTTTTAGGTTAGTAAGGAAGATAGAAGTACTTACTAGCTATTAATCGATAACGTATAGTATACTAATAGCGCTTGCCTAATAAATACCGATAAGTATATACGTATCTTTAGCTTCTAGTATCGACTTAGTTACAAATAGCGTACCTCGTAGATAGATAAGTCGAAGAAGTCTAGTAATAAGAGGCTTCGTAATACTAATAAAGACTATGACCTCTATATAGTATACTTAAAGGTTAAGGTATTATACGAGCTATACGATAAGACTAATCTAGCTAGCAATCTCGTAAAGAATAGTAAGAAGGAGTTTAAGTATATTAAACCTATAGAATACTAGCTCTTATACTAAAGTAGAGATTAGTATACCTATAATTACTCTCTTAATACTTCTAACTTGTTATAGTCTCGTTATCTACTAGACCTAAAGGGGAATAGTTAAGTTACGTAGACTAGCTTCTTTAAAGAGACTTAGTAAGTAGGGATTAGAGTAGTATAATAATTAGAACAAAGGTATAATTCTAGTTAGTAAGATCGTAATATAAGTTAAATACCTCGAACTATAAGGATATCTTAGCGTTCCTAAATATATAAGGAGACTTCCTTATTTAATAGAGTACGTCTCTATTCTACTCTACTAGAAACTATACTCTAGTAGAGACGATCTCTATTACTAAGAATCCTATTCTCTATTCTAGCCCTTATAGGTACTTCCGAAATAGAGATATATTATATAATTCCCCTACTATAGTTATATTCTATAATACTATCCCCCTTTTAGCTTAGCTCGTCCTAAGCTTATAAGTATAGCCTTTGCCTACTTTCTATAGTTTGTCCTAATAATGTCTTCTTCCTTTTATAAGAAACCTTCCTATCTAAGTCGAAAATCTCTCGCTATCGATATTACGAAAACCGGTATAGAAATAGCTTCCTATAAGAATTGTCGTAACGCTAGGGTTGCCCCTAGTAAGCCTAAGCCTCGATACGTTATTAGTCCTCGGTTATAGAAGTATTCGGAATGTATTTGGAAAAACTATAAAGAATATAATATTACCTTCTCTACTCCTTAGTAGGAAAAGCTCTAGGATCTTTATAAGAAGCTTCGTCGAGATATCGAGTTATTAGAAGAGGAGGAGATAGAGATTATATAAAAGCTATAGGATTGTTATATAAAGAAAATTCGTTTATACAAGTATTACGCTTAGCTAAGTATTGTACTAATAATACTATTAGGGAGGCGCTAGATGTTCTAGAGTCTAAGGATCCTCTAGTTAATAAAGAATCGTCTATAGAGGTTAGGGTCGAGGTATCTAAATACCCCTTTAATTTCTATAGTATCTTAGAAATACCTCTTAATAACTAGGCTACTATCGCGGGTTTCTCGAGCTTTACTACGTTAGGGTCTCCTTCTGGTCTGCCTAAAACCGTTTTAGAAGTTAGTAGTAGTTAAGGAGGTTTTCTTATAGTTCCTAGGTATTGTCGGTATTATTGTATCCTTTCTATTTAACGAGGTATCGCTAATCCTTCTAGTCTAGGATTTTTTCGACTTCAAAATCGTTTTCTTCCTTAGATTAGAAGTAAAACGTCTTTTAGTATAGTGTTTTAGCGTCTATAGGTTCTAATATTAAGATATAGAATACTAGGTAAATCTTTATATCGTCTAGTAGTTTAAGTCGGTAGTTAACTAGTCCTTTAGGCTTATTAATCAAAAATAGCCTAACTTTAACTTAGTCTAGTTTCTTAGTCGATCTCTAGGTTCTTAGATTTCTTATTAGGAGGTAGACCTTATCCCCCTTTTTAAGCTAAAGTACTATTTTTCGTTTAGCGTTTATCGGTCTCGTAAGTCGTCCTTAAGACATAGTAATTACTTGTCGTAGGTTATCGTATACTTGTCTTAGATCTTTAGTAGTAACTATTGCCTATTGTATATTAGGGTACGAAACTTCTTCCCTAAATAGGTTTAGTTGTTTCCTAAAGTTAGTAAAGAATAGTATAAACCGCGTAGTTTCTAACTACTAGTTATTAAGTGCCATTTATGCTATAGATAGTAATAAAGCCTAATTCTTCTACGAGTAAAATACGTAATATCGTAGATATTGCTCTAAGGTTTAGTTTACTCTTTTAGTTTATCTATTAGTCTATAGGTAATATATAGTTAATAGCTTATATCTTATTCCGATTATTCCTATAAGCGTCTTCTAGTAATTCGATATAAATAGTTTATCTCTATCTATATTAAAGATTTTTAGGAATCTATAGTATCTTATTAATCTATCTAGTACGAGGTATCCGAGTTGTTCTACTATATACTTCTTAGTTATTAGTATAAAGTATACGTATTTCGTAAGTCTATTGACTATAACTAGTATTATATCTTAAACTTGTCCTATAGCTTTATCCTTCGACTCTAGGAGTTTCGTAATAAAATCTATCGTAACTTTATCCTATAGTTGTTCTAGTAGTATCCTAAATTGTATATATCTATACTTCGTATATCTCGATACTTTATTCTATTAGTACTTAGGATATTTCTTAATATAGCTAAGTATTTTTTGTCTTATTTGTAGAAAAGTAAAGCTTCGTTAGACTAATTCTATTGTCTTCGTAACTCTAGGATATCTATATTATAGTAAGTCGTAGTATTGTCGTATATATTCGGTTTCTCGATCCTTCGGTACTTAGTATTTCCCTTATACGATTAGGAATTGTTCCTACGTATCTTAGAGGACATATACTACGTAATTGAATTCCTTAGTATTAGTACTAAGACTTCCGTCTTGGTTTATCTTAAGTACTCGTTATTAGATAGGTTCCTTTCCTTCTATATAGTTACTTCTTTAGCTAAGAGCGTCTACTCGGCTATTATCCTTTCCTAGAATATAGTAGATTTCGAACTTATACTAACCTAATAGTTCTAACTAGTAGTACTATCTTCTAGTTAGTACTTTAGTTATAGTAAAGTACGTTAGATTCTTATAATTAGAAAGAATTATTAATAACGGTACTTCTTCTATATATACTTGCTAGTACTATAGTATAGCGATAATCGTAAGTAACTCTTTATCGTAGATATCGTAGTTCTATTCTACGGATAATATTTTCCTTAAGTAGTAGGCTACTAGGTATCGTTTCCTATTATACTCTTACGTAAGGCATATTCCTATAGCTATATCCGATATATTAGTCTCTATCTAGACTAGTTTCTTCCTATCGAATAGTCGTAATACTAGTACGTTATAGTATATTTGCTTTAGTATTTCGAAGGCTTCCTTCTATCTTGAACTCTATTTCTAGTTAGTATCTTTTCTCGTAAGTTCTATAAGTAGTACTAAGATCCTCGAGTAATCCTTAATAAATTTCCTATTATAATTAGCTAGGCCTAAGAATAATTGTACGTCTTTAACACATTTAGGTTCCGGCTAGGTCCTAATTAACTCGGTCTTTACTAGATCGATCTTAATTCCTTCTAGGTTAATAATAAAACATAGGAACTTGACTTCCTTCTTATAAAACTCGTACTTCTTAGATACTATTCTAAAGCCTACGTTTATAAGTCGTTAGAAAACGTCTTAGACTTGTCCGATATATTCCTTTAGAGATCCCTTAGTATAGACGAGGATATTGTCTATATATGCGATAACGTATATATCGAGTAGGTCTCTAAGGATGTCGTTAACTATCTCTTAGTAAGAGGCTAGTACATTCGTTAGTCCTATTAGTATAACTAAGAACTTATAAAGTCTATAGCGTATTCTAAATACTATTTTCTATTCCTCGCCTTCTACTATATAGATAGCGTAGAACGCGTCTCGTAGATTGATTTTCGTATACTAGTTAGATCTAGTAAGTCTATCTTATAGCTCTTTAATATTCGGTAACGAATATCGGTTCTTAATAGTAATTTTATTTAAACCTCTAAAATCTACTACTAATCGTAGATCCCTATTAGGTTTTAGAACGAATATAGTTAGTACTCCTATACTAGACCTAGATTTCCTTATCTATCCTTTAGTAAGTATCTTTCTTAACTATTTGTCTTCTTCTTAGAGCTCCTTCTCGGATTTCTTATATAATAGTCTAAACGGCGGCTCTTTTCTAGATATAAGGTTAATCCTATAACTCTATTATTGTTGCTTAGGTAAGGCTCCTAGGTCTTCGTCCTCTTTAAAGAGTTTTAACTACTCCTAATACTCCTTAGGGATAGCTAGTTCCGAAGTAGCTACCTTCGATAGAGCGTTACTTCTATTCTTTCTTATAATCTTATAACCTTCTACTATCTTAAAAGTGTCTATCCGAAGCGAATCCCTTCCTAGGTTTCTAGTCGGTACAAGTTTTATTCTATTAAACTATCTTACCTTATCTACTAGCGAACGCTACTACTACGTAGGTTTAATTCCGATAACGTAATCGTATTACTCGAATATAGATACTTATCTTCTCTAGTCGATAGCTAGATTATACTTTCTTAACTAAGGTATACCTAATACGACATTATAACTAGCTATATTAATAATATCGAGGACAATCTCCTTATAGTACTATTAGATAGTAAGTAGTAATAGTATTATCTCTCGTTCTACGCTAGGTAGAGCTAATTCGTTAATTGCGATTAGTTTATATCCTTCTCTCTTATCCTAGGTTACGATCCCGGATCGTTT
The DNA here is from genome assembly GCA_001578225.1 of Pseudocercospora musae. Classification (NCBI taxonomy): domain Eukaryota; kingdom Fungi; phylum Ascomycota; class Dothideomycetes; order Mycosphaerellales; family Mycosphaerellaceae; genus Pseudocercospora; species Pseudocercospora musae. Next base: position 3,516 of record LFZO01001085.1, on the reverse strand, counting down.
AATAAAAGATTCGGAAGCAAAGTTCCTACTTGTACTAGAATCTATTAAGCTACTTATCGAATACCTATTAATATTAACGTTTATATAGAAGACTACTATCGATACTTAAGCGCTTTCTATATTAAGGAACTCTCTTAGAACGCTCTAATCTAGAGAGTTAATTCGTTTCCCGACTAGTTAGCCTAACGTTACTATAGCTAGTTACGAATCTATAGTCTTACTATTTGTACTTCTTTAGTATATATCTTCTCCTCGAGGGTTTCGTTATATATATATCGTTCTTACGCTACTATAGCTATATAGTATCGTTAGTTTAATCGTTAGCTTAGCTAACGTATTTCCTAAGTAATTACTATTCTATTATTAGGTAGAATATATCTATATAGGGTTATCGTACTTCCTATTAGTACTCGTTCCGTAATGAAGTTATAGTACGCGTAATCTATAGGTATCTAGAGGTAATTCTAGAATTTCGCTCGTAGGCTTATCTAGAAATAGTCGAACTATATAGGATCGACTCTATAGTACCTATTAACCTTTAGAAATATTTCTTCGTATTTCTATACTAGATATAAGGCTATCGTTTGTACTACTACTAGTACATCGATCGTAAACGTAAGGATCGTATCGTTACCAATTCTAAACTCGTCTTTACTTTCTTTATCTATAGTTTCTTCCTCGCTTAGACTTTCCTTAGACTCCTCTTACTATTTTTCCTCGCTAGTACGAGGCGACTCTAGAATCTTAGGTATTACTCCTAGGTCTAGCTAAGGTAACTAATCTAACGGATTCGGGTCTTAGTTTTCTTTATCTTCGTTATTAAAGCAAGATTCGTCGATATCTTCTTCTTCTACCTAGGATTTCGTATCTTCTTGTATAATAGTACCCTATAGTTATAAAGGGAAAAATCCTACGTCTATCTTAGAAGAATAGTATACCCGGTATAAATCCCGATAATAGAATCTCTAATAAAGGGTTCTATATTCTACTAGTAACTCTCTTATATTATTACTACGTACTATTATATTAAATTATTATAGTACTCTTAGTTAGTCCTTAGGATCCTTCTCTAGTTTAACTATATCCGTAGTATTATAGTCTCCCTAATCCTTAACCTTCTATTGTATTATATTGAACTACTAGCGTTATACTATATTCTTAGAGTAGTAGTCCTATACGAAGTAGCCTTCCTTACTATATACGTAATAAGTCTTACTTCCTATACTTCCCCTAGGCGAACTCTTATCCTTTTTTCCTTTCTTATTAAACCTTCGACCTTTCTATATAGTATCTAATTCTATTAGTTATAGTCCGTAATATAGTTTGTTACTTATTGTCTTTAGGACGTACCTATTATTACGTAGGCGGTCTAGGACATATCTAGCTATACCTCCTACTTAGGAATCGTATTTCTTTTCTTGTTATCTTTCCTAGAGTTAGTCGTCGATAGAGATTATAGCTTATATTATCTCCTTAAGGTTCGTAACGGCTCCGCTATATCTTATTAACTCGTCCTTAATAGAGTCCTTAAGACTACGTCGAAATATCGTTATTAGAGCCTACTAGTCCTATCTAGTAACTTGTCCGTATTCTTCGAACTTAGCTAAATACTTAGAAGCTAATATCTTCTATTTTAGATACTAAATAACTCGTATAGCTTGCTATACCTCGTTAGATACTCTAAAGATCTCCTTTATCTTATCCTTAAAGAGAGTATAGTATATAAACATCCTAGTAGGATCTTATATTCCCTATCTATCGAGATAGGCCTTAAGATATCTAATAGGGTTTAATCTAGTTTTGTACGCTTCTACGAAGGAACGTAATCGTAAAGAGGATCCTCTTATTAGGGTTAATTAGATTAAACATAAGATATATATTAACCTAGTTAACCTAGTTATTAAACTTAGCTCGGTTACTATAGTAAAAGTCTAGCTTAGTAGGCTTAATAGTCTTGAGTCTTAGTATCTTATTATCGTTATCGTCGGAGTCCTCTTTCTTTATTAGTATATTCTTAACTAGCGTACGTCGGCTACTTCCTACTTCGCTAGGGATAGGAGTTCCCCTTCCGACTTGCTAAGAAGTACTTATCCTAAGGATATTCAAAGTATTATAGTCTCGTTATCTACTAGACCTAAAGGGGAATAGTTAAGTTACGTAGATTAGCTTCTCTAAAGAGACTTAGTAAGTAGGGATCGGAGTAGTATAATAATTAGAACAAAGGTATAATTCTAATTAGTAAGATCGTAATATAAGTTAAACGCCTCGAGCTATAAGGGCATCTTAGCGTTCCTAAATACATAAGGAGACTTCCTTGTTTAATAGAGTACGTCTCTATTCTACTCTACTAGAAACTATACTCTAGTAGAGATAGTCTCTATTACTAAGAATCCTATTCTCTATTCTAGCCCTTATAGGTACTTCCGAAATAGAGACATATTACATAATTCCGCTACTATAGTCATATTCCGTAATATAACTATAATAAGTTAAATTCCTTCTAGTAGAAGGTTATTAGTAATAAGAGGTAGAAGGGATATAGAGCTATAGAGGTAAAGGATAATATAATAGATAAGAACGCGCCTAGCTAGTATAAGATTCTTATTATCTTAAGGTATCTAGAGGCCTTAGTTTTAAGCGAATATACGTTCTTAATAGCGCTAGAGGTTTCTATAAAGTATATCCTAGATTCCTAGTATCTAGTATACTAGTAGTCGATTAAGTATCTTAGTATAGTTATTAGAGCTAAGAGAGTAGTTATTAGAGTATAAGTTATTATTTCCTTAAATACTTTAAAGATTAACGGTATAGGTTCTTAGTAGCTTAGACGTCCTAGTAGGTTAGTTCGGGTTAGGTTCGGGTTCTAAACCGAACCTAATCCATTTGTCCGGATCTAATCTTAGGGAACCGGAACTTTGTCTAGATTCAAACCCAAAAATTCAATAGGTTTATAGCGAATAATAGAAATATTAGAAAGGCGGAAATTGCGAAATATCGAGATAAAGAACATATTGTTATTTATGTATACTACTATTATCGTAGTCCTAGAGGACAAACTAGTCATTTCTTCTATATATACTACTAGTATCGTAGTCCTTAAGGATAGAGTAGTTATTTCTTTCTATAGTATAGCGCTAATAGCTACCCTTTCGTTCCTTTATTACTTGCGACGGTTCTTATATAGATTCTCGCTAACGTCTACATCTCTAATAAAGATACTATAGCCCTTTAGAAGCAAACTTAGTATAATAATGTCCTTCTACTAAATAGTAATACGCTTAGTATAGACGGCTAGTAGGTTAATAGCTATCTAGAGTTAGTACATATTAAGGACGTTAGGGAGTAATATATACTCGAAGAAAGTCGTAAGGTATACTTTAGAAGCCTTACGTAATGCCTTAATAGTATTAAACTAAATGCGGAACTAGCTAGCGCCGATAATACTAGTATCGTAGATTAACTATTTAATTAGTCTCTAGAATAGCGCTCGCGGGATTATAAGGTCGGTAGACATTT
>LFZO01001084.1:0-13748 GCA_001578225.1 Pseudocercospora musae | reverse complement strand
CGTTATACTATTATAGTTATTATCGTAGTATACTATAAGAGATAATACTACTAGCTCTATATAGCTTTATATTCTATATTAGAGTATAATTTTTAGTTAAAGATCTATAGAGGTATTGTAGTAAGTATATAATAGAGCCTCTAAGATAAATAGAAATGAAATAGTATATAGTAGGCCTCTATATAGGCTTAGTATAAATTTACTATTATTAAGTTACTTCTTATATACTTTAGATAGCTATAAAAAATAGTCGTTAATCTTATACTACTTATAGATATACTATAGTACTTAAATATATAGATTACTATAATTATATAGATTCTAATTTATATAAGTATTCCTCTTCTTTTACTAATCTATCTATTTTCTTAAACTAGTACTTTTACTAGTAGTATTACTACTAGAATTAAAGGTAGTACTATCTATAGAAGTATTATCTATTAGTACTATAGAAACCATTAACTTTAGTACTAGTTAGGTCTAGGTAAATAGAGGATCTAGAATCTATAAGAATAAGTTAGATAAAAGGAATCTATATTATCTATAGATATATAGTTCTAGGTAAAATATATACTTCTTAATATAACTAAAGTTAATAGAGGATCTATACTAGATATACGAAACGGCCTAATAAGGTTCCTACTTCTATTTATATACTACTATAATAGTATATAAATACCTATTCTACCTATCCTATTTTAAGAAGTATTTAGATATATATATAGTAATATCTATATATATAGATAGATATAACGGTTCCTCCCTTCTATCTAGAATCTTTACTTCTTTACTAACCTCTTATCGCTAGTAGCCTATATTGCTAGTAAAAACTACTATCTCCTCCCTCTACTATCGTTTCGGTTAACCGTATCTACTATTACTATTATACAAGGACGAGAAAGTACTATATGTAATTATTTTGTAGTTACTAAGCCTATACAATTATACCTCTAAAAGCGGTAATAAGAGGTAGGGATAGACCTCTAGTTTATAATAGCGTAGACGACCTAGAACTCCTCTCTTTGTAAGATACCTTTAGTCGACAAGAACAAGAGCCTAAAGACTAATATTTCCTCTATAAATAAGCTACCTCGTAAGTTAAACGATTAAGTTAAGGCGTGGATTAAGAATACTATAGACAAGACTATTAAACTATACTATATTATAGATATCTATTACCCCCGCTTCTAACTAACCGACCTTGTTAAGCTACTACTAAAGAACTAGCGTATTGCTAAATTAGAGCTATAGAAGTCTTATAAAAAGGTATAGAACGATACTACTAACTAATAGGATATAGTAAAGATTAAGCTACCTATTGCTACCCTTATTAATATTACTATGTTTATATACGCCTTCGACTAATTTAAGGTTATTCTTATAACTATTCACTCTAACAAAGTAATCGCTAGTAGTATAATAACGTCTAAGTAGACGCTTTACGCCTAGCGTAATTAGATCTACTTCTACTTAGATTACTACGTATAGACCTACGTTAGAGATATTACTATCGAGTTAATAAAGGATACGAGAACTACTAGCTATCTATCTCCGGACGCTTAGTCTATATCTAATATCCTTATTAAGACTAACTACTTGCCTTATAATACTTATAGCTTCTATTAACTATAATAACTAATAACGCTACCTCGTCGGCTACTATTATCCTCTAAGATACTATCTAAATGCCTACGTAGTACGCCCTCTTCGTCTTCTTCGCTAGCTCAAATAACGACTATATTACTTAAGAAGAAGATAGGCTAATTAGGTCCCTTACTAACTAAATAGGACCTTAAAGAAGCCTACAAAGACGAGCCCTACCTATTGTAGAACCAAGGTAGATACTTATATAGCGGACTACTACCTAATAGAAGTTACTATATAGACTATAAATATAGTAGCTACAAGTAGTTTAGACATTAATTTAGATAGTATCTAAGCAAGAACAAGACCTAACTATTAAGCGCTAAGGCGCTCGGCTTTAACTATAAAGAGCTATTATTTAAATATAGTTACCTACCTTTATTTAACCCTTCTATATACGTAAACACGACGCTTAACTATAACGTCTACGCGTCTTTAATACCTATTACTATTTAGGCCCTCTTAAGCCGTACGCCTAGCTATTACTACTATAGTATTATCTAGACCCTATTCTACTATAGATACTCTATTATATACTCTAATTTAGTATAGATATGAGCTACAAAGGTCCTAGTTTACGAGGGTATTACAAATACCCTAAGAACCGCTAAGTTAACTACGGCTCTATAGACCTCGATACTACTAAGATAGGCGCTTAGCTAGCTAGCGAATTAGATAACTACCGGATAGCTAAAGTACTAGTATTAGATAGGGGTATCCTTATTATATTACTATAAGGCCTAGTACCTAAACACGATAGTAGCTTCTAACGTATTTATAACCTATCGTAGCTATATAGGTACTTAATTAACGACAATATCCCTAAGGAATATAGCTTAATCGTATATATCTTGTTCGAAGACGTAGTTGATAAGGTCTAGTACTTTAGTAAGGGCTCTATTATTATTAAACGAGATATTAAAGTAGCCTTCCGCAATATCCCTATATCTATACTATAATAATACCTATTAGCTATTAAATAGTAAGGCTACTATTACAAGGAGCTAAGACTTCTATTTAGTCTATAGATAGTACTATAGATCTTGAACCTATTCGCGGAAGCCCTTTATTAGCTACTTAAGTCTTACCTAATCGCTACTAGCTTTAATTTAAATACTATATCTATTATATACTATCTAGACGACTTTATTTTTATTATTAAAGTAGTTTAACGATAGTAGGCATATATATAAGCTTTATAGTATACCTAGATCGACCTTACTAATTAACTTAGCGTACCTTATAATAATAATAAGGACGTTTAAGGTACCTCTATAGAGGTTCTTAATATTCTTATTAACTCGTAGTCTATAACTACCTCCTTATCTAATAATAAGAAAGTACGAGTTACTATAATATTAGTCTATATATTCGCTTCTTAATTAGTTAATCTCGATAAGACTCGTACTCTTATAGGGTATTTAGTATAGTACTCTCGTATTATTTCCCTTAGATAGTCCTTTAATACTAAACTCTAGCCCTTTCTAGTATTGTTTAAACAACGTTAATCTATTAAACGACGCCTTCTAAAGATTATAAAGAGTAATCTTCTATAGTAGACAAATATACTCTAAGCTAGTAAGGATATATAGCTTATTAATACCGAAGCTCTATAATAGATATACCTATTTACCGATACTTCGTAACGTAGAATAGATATCTTCTAGTACTATAGAAGTAATAGACAATAGCTTAATAACCTTTATAAGGTCTCAATACCTAATATCTTCGCTATCTAGTATCTAGGGAGAGATATTTAAGTAATAGAGATTAAGGTAGTAGTAATAGCTTTTAATAAGTAGTCTTAGAAGTAGTCTAATACTCGAGTTACTATATATACCGATAACTACTCTACCTTCTATATCTTCTTAAAGTATACTATTAGCTCTAAGGATAGAGTAGACCTCCTATAGTAGGCACTACTAATAGTAGTTAGTTATAATATTATTATAACTACTATATAGCTTGTATTAGTAGATAATAGTCTTATAGACGTATTATCGTACTTTAACTTTAATACTATTACCTCTTATTATACTAACCTCTCGTAGATAGTAACGAAGATAACGACCTAATAGCGTCTATCCTATAATAGTAGCTCTAAGAGCTAAAACCGAAGTTATAGTAATATATAGTACTTCTTTACTATAGTCTAGTATACGATATAATAAGAGCCTCGTACAACTCTATTATTAAACAATATAGTATTTAGTATACTTCTAACCTTTACTAACTATAGCCCTACTTAAGCGATAACCTATATAACTTTATAGTCTATAAATCCTTTAGTAATAGCTCTATTCTCGGCCGTTCTTTATATGCCTACGTTAATATACTTCGCTCTATATACGTCGATCTTTAACTTCCCCTTACTATCTTCGAGATACTATTTATCTACTATCTACTACAAGGTATACTTTACCTTAATCTACCTACTAGTAGTAGATATAACTAATAACCTATAACCGACTCTATTCTCGAGTTACTACTATTTAGCCGCTACGTAATATAGACGAAGCTAACCTTAATATATACTAGTACCTTATACAAAAAGGGCTATTTAGAATAAAAGAGTTAATATACAATAAGGGCAAGACTATTAGGCTAAAGTAATAGCTTATAGACAACATAATACGCTTAGATATTGCCTTCTTATAGGGACTATATAACTAACTTACTATCTATCTTAAGTGCTCTAAGACTAATACTAAAAGGTAGGGGATAATTATTCGTATTACTATAACTAGCTTACTAATATATATAGTTTCCTATATAAAGATACTCTTCTAATTCGATTAGTAACTACTAACGGCTCCGCTCTTTAACTTGTTAGTAGTTAGAGCTTTTCTAAGACAAATAGTAGTTATATAGTTATAAGCAAGATTATAAGAGCTAGGTTTATAAGTAAAGGGCTATATAGGTTACTCCTTGAGACAAGGGGGTATAGTTATAGTAAGACAATATAGTATATCGGATTACGAGCTTCAATGCCTTAGTAGATAGAAGTTAGACGCCTTTAAGAGATACGTAGATCTTACTAATAACTACGAGGCAATACTAGAGCTAAGTATAAGGGTACAAATAGGATATATATTAGCAAGAGTTAGTAGTAGCACTTAATGCCTTAATACCTTATCGTTATTGTATTAACTACTTTTACTAGCGCTATTTACTATAAAGTAGCTTAAACGACTCTACTCGCTAGATTACCTATAGCTACGCTATCGCTATTCTTGGGGCTTTAGCTATACTACGCTTAGGCCTAACTATACTAGTATTTACTTACTATATAGTACTAGCGCCTATGCCCCAATCGACGTTTAGGTAATGGTTACGGAGCCATAGTGTATAGATAGTAACGTCTATATACATAGGCGGATATAACGGTTTCTCCCTTCTATCTAGAACCTTTACTCCTTTACTAACCTCTTACTACTAGTAGCCTATATTGCTAGTAAACCTACCTACCCTACCCTATTTGTTTTGTAGTATACATAGTGCACATATTTAGGCTACTTTAGGCCTAACTACACTAGTATTTACTTGCTATATAGTACTAGTGCCTATATCCCAATCGACGTTTAGGTAATATTTATAGAGCTATAGTGTATAGACATTATATTAATATAGCTACGGCCTTTAAATACTCTCTAAATTTTATTATTGCATAGTAAATCTATTTTTTTTAGTTATAGATATATAGATTAACGATATCTATAAATCTAACAACTCGATAATACTACGTCTAGATAGTCTATCGATAGATCTTAGGACTAGATAATACTATCTCTAGATAGTCTATATATAGATCTTAAAACTAGATAATACTACCTCTAGACGGTTTGATTATAGATAGTTTTACTTTAAATATTATCTAAAGATACTAATATATCTCGACTATCCATGTTCTACTTAAGATATATATTAGTTTCTTTATATAATACTTTAAATAAACTATTTATAGTTAAACTATCTAGATGTAGTATTATCTAGTTCTAGGATCTATCGAGCTATTATTTCTAAATAGAGCTATTTGGATACTAGGTAAAGACTCTTTATATTAACTATAGGTATCTCTAGAATACAAAGTCTATATAGTAACGATAATCTAAGATAGTATCTAGGCTATAGAATTATTCAACCCTAGCATTTGCTTATCTATAAGTTATAGATAAATACTAGGATATCTAGCTAGATTAGTAGTACTTATATCTAGAAATATATTCTAGGAAATATAAAGATTGTATCTCTAGGTTAAAACGTAAGATAGTTATTTTATTAGATAATTGTTTAGGATATTATTTATTACTATTAGATATAGAGGTTTGAGTTTTCTATATATATCCCTATCTACTTATTTATACTATTTAATTAAATTCTATAGATAGGCTATTTAACTATAGAAATATAAAAATGTAGATTGTAACTTAAGATCTAATCTATATAATTGTTATCTATAGGAAAGTCTTAATTAATAAGATAATTCTATATATATTCTATCTATACAAAACCCTCTATCTATTAGATAATATTATATATAGAAGGTATATAGATAGATTATATATAGAGATACTATCTTATAGATATAGGCGGGATTGGCCTAGAGCTAGAGAGACTACTACGTAGCTTAAGAGAACGGATACGCGTATTAGTATATCGAGAGATAGAGCTATTTATATAAGGATAGTCGGCTAGTAGTATATAGTTAAAGAGTAAATAACGAGTAAGTTAGGGTAAGAGAAGCCTTATCTACCTTAATTAGTAGAAGCTATAGATATAAGGCAAAGGTATAAGATAAGGCTAAAGTCTAAGGTAGGGCTAGACGATAGGGCACATCGTACCTACTTAGATATATAAGAATCTACTAACTATTGCCCCTTAAAGACTTTATTAATTCCCCCTCTTAACGAAAGTACAAAGGCCTCCTCTAGCCCTATACCTTGGACTATAAAACAATATAGATAAGGAAGGGACGGGTTATAGTTTATTAAAGAAGAAGATATTATAGCGATTCGTAGAGGGGGATATAGTAGTATATATAGGCTAGCCGTAATCTAGGTATATAGAGGAGATATAGGCTAGCTTACGTATAAAGAAGATATAGGTTTAATTAGTATAGGCATAGGGCGTAGGCTACCTAGTAGAGGGTCTATAGGCCTAATCCTATAAAATAAGATTAGTCTATTATAGGGGGACCTTTATAGCTTATACGAAACGGAAGCTATAAGGCAACTATAGAGCTTCGTACGTAGTAGCTACTATTAGCTCTAAGGACCTTATCCCTCTAATAGGCTCTAATCCTTAGTATATATATAAGGTAGGTAGGATTAAGCCCTAGCTAGAGAGACTACTACGTAGCTTAAGATCTTAGATACGCGTATCGGTATATAGAGAGATCCTAAGATTCTAAGCCTTAGATTAATATTAGATCTAGTTTATATATGCCCTCTAGGCTAAGTTCCTATCCTTCCTAATCTATTTATCCTTAGTATATAAGGCTATTAGGTATATAGCTAGGCTCTACTCTATTCTATTCTAGCTCTACTTCCTCTTTAGGAATCTTATCTTTTTTACTACTCTACTATACTGTTTTAACTAGGTTATTTTAGTATAGTTAGAGGATTTAGCCTTTAGGATATCCTCTTAAACTACCTTAGCTAGTATCTCTTATATCCTTTAGGCTATTATATCTAACTACTATAGTATATCTATTAGTTTAGTAGTAATTACTTTTACCTTCCTTTCTATCCTCTTCCTAATCTTGTCCTACTCTACCTTCTTCTATAAGGGCCTCTATATCTAGGCTCTAGTACTAGCCTTAGCCTATAGGATTATAGTTTAGATTAGTATATAGTCTAATCCTATTTCTAAGTCTATTATTGTCCTATACTCTTATATATTTTACTAGACTCCTATAGTTCTAAATACTAAGTCTAGGATCTAGTAGCTCCTAGGAGTCTCCTATATAGTAGTACCTAGCTCTAAGAGTAGGTTAAGGTAGGCTATTTCTATAATTGTAATTAGGTAGTCTAATACCTAATATTAGTTTTAGGTATTGTTTCCTCCCTATCTAGGCTAGTATAGGTTAAAGTCCCTAAGTAGTAGGATTTCTTCTCCTTTCCTCTTCTAAGCTATCCTTTCTACTAGTAGAAGGATATCTAGAGTATAGTCTCTAGTAGGGCTAGATAGGTTATAGTAGTTAAGGATATTAATCTATCTATCTCCTATATAGAGTCTTACTATAATTAGGTCTCTAGAGTACTCCTTAATACTCTATACTTATATACTAATATCTTTAGATATATATATAGTAGTCCTTAGATAGTCTCTATACCTAGAAGTATAGTATCCTAGATATATTACTATACTTTTACTTATAGGGCTTACCTATAGTTCTTCTAACTACTAGAGGAATAGTATCTAAATCTTGTATATACTATAGTTAATATTGTACTATAAAATAGTAAGGTTTCCTTAGATATTACTTATTTTAGGTATATTAGTATATTTATATATCCTCTATATCTTCGTTATTTAGGCTCTAGCTTAGTTACCCTTCCTATCCTTAGGATAGGAGGAATAGGAAGGAGATTCTATTATTCTAGGATCTACCTACTAGGGTAGTAGAGTTTGTACCTACTAGTCTCTCTAATAGTCCTCTTAACCTATTATCTATCTCCTAGTCTAGGCTTATACTTAGTATTCTAATAGCTTTTCTTTTAGATCTAATAGTTTTAGGTAACTCTAGCTCTTAGTTACTTAGGTCCTAAATGCCCTTACTTTAGTAATAGCTACTTGTTTTACTTTATATAATAGTAACTATACTATATAGGTATATTAGTAGTTACTATATTTCTTTAATATCTTTTAGTACTTATTAGTTCTATATAGTTCTACGTATTTTCTATATACCTATTTAGCTCTATAGTACTTTATAATATAACTAAATCGTCTATAATTAAGGTACTATATAGGTCTCTATTTAGGAATCAACTCCTCTATAATAAGGAGGATACCTTAAGATACTAGGCCTCTCTATATAATATCTCTTACTTAGATAGGGCTCTATTTACTTAGGATAATAGAAGAGTATATCTTGCCTTCCCTAGCCTTTCGGCTCTTTAGCTAGGCTACCTAGGTTACCTTAAGGTTTAGGTAGAGCCTTCTATTCTCTTCCTAGATCTTATAGATATAGCTTAAGTCCCTAGGATTAAATCCTATAGTCCTAAAACTATAAACTAGTACTTAATATATTAGAGCCTCTACTATAGTATTAGGGAGTATCGTTTAGATCTATCCTAGCTTATATACTAGCTTCTTTTTAAGTCCCTATAGTATCTCTTAGTTAGTAAGGCCTTTTATCTTGTCTTACTCTCTCTTCTAACCTACTCTAATAGTAATTATATAATTTCTAGAAGGATTTTTTATAGGCTTAGTATAGCTAGCGAGCCTTAGGAGATAGCCTATATCTATATTCTTAGATTAAGGATCTTTTAGGAGGTTTAGAGGATCTATATATAGGTTTAAAGAGTATTAATAGTACTAGTATCTTCAAGTTAGTAAAGAAGTTAGATATAGGTCCTCTAGAGGAGGAAGAGGAGGGATTAGAAATCTAGGGCCTAGGGAGTATCTATTACCTTTTAAATATTATCTATAAGGGTTTAGAGATTCTTCTAGATATTTCCTTTTCCTTTTAGCTAATTAGGCTAGTCTTTTAGGCCCTTAGGGCCTAGTATAGGTACTAGTTATCCTTTAGCCTAGCTTAGGAATAGAGACTAGATCCCTCCCTTCCTATATCTTTTCTTAGAACTACTATTGTTCTACTATCTCTAGGGAGAGATAATCGTTTCTCCTATAATTATAGGTACTTACGCCTTATTCTAGGAGTTAGATATCGTTCTTTAGGAGTTAGATATCGTTTCTAATAGAATAATAATATTCCTAACTATAATATTTTTAAAGTCTCTATACTACTATCTTTATATAAATTATTAATATAGCGACTATAATACGAGCTTTTAACGTTTTCCAAATCCTCCTATTTACTATATACTATAATAAGGTAGTAGCTAGTAGTCTAAATATTCTACTATAGATATTATCTAAGTAGAAGTTATAGATCTACTTCTATAACGATTACTATCTATAGGCTACTATAAGATAGATCGCTATTAGTTTAATAGAAGATACTCGTTCTACTAGTTACTTATTACTAGAAGCCTAGTAGATTATAGATATTATAAACTACTATTTAAGCCTTACTATACTTTCTTATAGTAGCTACCTAGGAATCTAAGATATTATATAAAAGTAGCTAAAAGTAGCCTCTATACTATAAGGTAACGTCTAGATTAGGTTATCTTAGCGCTAAGGCTATACGTACCTTATTATAGCTACTATAGCTAGACCTCCCCTCTAGCTAGGACTTAGGACAAAGTATATCTCTATAACTAACGGTTAGATCCGTACTAAATAAGATAATTTCGAATCGTATAGAATAGGAGAACTTAGATACGTATATAAAGAGAGAAGGGCAAGATAGGGTTACTTAGGAGAAAAGGTCCTAAGTAGTAAACAAATAGACAAACATATCTTAATTAACAAAGGATAGTCGATATAGACAAGTAGTAAGTAACAAGTATAACGAGGTATATTTAGAGGAAGGATCTCCCTCTAAGGCTTCCTTCCTTTCTTCTTTATAGTTCGTCTTATTAAGATAGCTACTATACTAATTTACTTAATCTAATTTATTTAGCTCTTTGATTTAAATCTTTAGATTATTAGCGCCTCCTAGACCTCGTCCCTAACATTACGAACTATTAATTAAAAGGCGTCGATACCTTTAGTAATTATAGTATCCCTACTCGAATCTCTAGGGAATTAGGATTAGGTAGATCTACAAAATCTACCTACCTTTTCTAATAAGAACTTTAGAGAGTTCCTAGGCGACCGTAAGATACTCGATTATATATATACTACGAATCCGGAAGGCCTAGTAGACTTATTAGTATAAGGAAAGCTTATAATATAGTTCCTATCTAAAGCTAAGGATAGATTGTACGTAACTATTAAAGAAGCAAATAACGAAATCGACTAATATTAGGCTTAGCTCGTAGCCGTAAACTAACGAGCCGCTATAGCCGAGTATACTATAGCTTAGTATACTATAGCTCTAAGTTATTCTTAGAAGAGTAAGAAGCTTAGCGACCCTACTACCTTTACTAGAAAGCGTAAGGACTACGATAAATTCAAGATATAAGTAGAGATTCGTTTCCTTACTAACGTAGACTACTATCTATCTAAGTTTATAAAAGTAGGATTTATCTTCTTCCTCCTTAGGGAATTAGTATTAGATACTTGTCGTTCCCTCCTTGCCTCTCCTATAACTATTAATATAGAAACTATCTAGTCTATACTCGATTTAGGCTATAGTAATCTAGATCGTAAGACTACTACGCGTCTTAACCTTAATAAGCTTCGTTAAGCTAATAAGACGTACTAAGAGTACTATGCCTCCTTTATACGCGAGTTAGGATATATAGGATATAGAGATAATATAGCGAAATACTTCCTAATTCGAGGATTAAGTAAAGAAATACTAGAGGCTATTAAGGATAAGGAGACGGATCGTTTAATATTCGTCTAGCTCTATAACCTTCTTATACGCCTCGATAATACTAATCGAAACTATACGAAACTAATTATATCTCGTAGAAGTTCTTATAGGAATAGAGGACGTTTTACCTTCCCCTTTACTTAAGGAAGCGCTCCAACTCCTTCGAAGCTAAATACGATATCGCTAACGCTATAAACTCCTACTTTAGCTTTAGTACTAACTACTAATCCTATAGATCTTAGCGCTACCTAGTTGCCTTTCCGTCTACGAGTACCTCTAGTAAATAGTAAGTTACTAGAAGAGGAGAAGTAACGCCGCCGCGTAGTAGGTAAATGTATCTACTATAGTACGAAGGGATATATTACTTAGCTATATCTATCTCTAGTAGATCGCAACTTAGCTCCTCGTATCGCTATAGGCAATCTAAATAGGGAGGAACTAGTTACGCTATCTCCTACCTTATCTTCCTAGTAGGGAAACGCCTAAGGCTTATATTTAGTCGCTTGTAAGGCTTATTTGTTCCTAGATTAAGAGTATTAATAGTAGCCTTCTCCCTCCTAAGTTCTACTATAGAGAAAGAGTTAGTTTACTAACCCTTTATAGTAGAATCTTAGATAGGAAATTAAGAAAAACGTTTAAAAACTCTAACTCTTATTAATAATAGCGCTACTAGCTATATATTTATAGATTACGACTATATATAGGAGCTTAACCTAAAGCTCTAGGACCTTACCTACGCGAGGGAGCTTAAGATATTTAATAGTATAGCTATAGTAGCTAGGAAAGTTACTTAGATCTACTATACCTCTATCTTAATTAGCCTATATACTAAGTATGACGTTACTATATACCTAGCCCTAGTAATAATGGTAGCGAACAATTAGAGACGAAGGGAAAACAGTTAGGAAGGGAGGGAGGACGAATGGAAAGCACTATGTACTAGGGTAGAGGAAGTACTAAAGGTAGAAGATAGGAAAACCCCTAAGAGGGCATACAAGATAATAATCTTAGAGCTCCTTGGAGGACTAAAAGCAATCCACAACTAGGCAAGCTACATAATTACGAAGGTAGCTAATATAGCCGTAGCAAAGATTATAAAGAAACAATAAGAGACAAGCCCAAACCACCGCACCTAGGCAGTAGTAGCGAGTTAGGAGGCGCTAAAACCCCCGAGGATAGTAGTTAGAGTCTATATCACGGACCTACAAGAGTAGAAGGAAATCTAAGGACTCTTAGGGAAAGAGATTATAGAAAGAATCGTAGTTAAGGAGGTTATTAGGGCTAGGAACGAAGGGAAGGGGGTAATCAAGCTATTTATAGCCTAGGAGTAGGACAAAAAGAAACTAGAAACACAAAAAGAATAGACAACTAAGATAGGGAAAACTATAAAGGTCTCCTAATAGTAGTTTATAATTATAGCCTATAGTATAATAAGGAGCTTTAAGGAAGAATAGGATATCGGAAACCTATAGAGACAAAACCAAGCTACATGCCTAGGCCTAAAGATTACAAAGGTAGCATGGATTAAAAGGAAAATCGAAGAGACTAAGAAGCAGTCCTCCCTAATNTAGAAAGAATCGTAGTTAAGGAGGTTATTAGGGCTAGGAACGAAGGGAAGGGGGTAATCAAGCTATTTATAGCCTAGGAGTAGGACAAAAAGAAACTAGAAACACAAAAAGAATAGACAACTAAGATAGGGAAAACTATAAAGGTCTCCTAATAGTAGTTTATAATTATAGCCTATAGTATAATAAGGAGCTTTAAGGAAGAATAGGATATCGGAAACCTATAGAGACAAAACCAAGCTACATGCCTAGGCCTAAAGATTACAAAGGTAGCATGGATTAAAAGGAAAATCGAAGAGACTAAGAAGCAGTCCTCCCTAATTATCTAGGTAGGGAGTATAGAGCAAGCTAACATAGTACTAGACCAAGGGCTATTCTAGGACTTTGAAAGATTAGAAACGGAGGTATATAGAAGCAACTATAGGATAATATAGTGCTTCAAATGTTAGCACTATAGACACTTAGTAGCTAAGTACATAAAGATAACCAATACCTACTCCTATTGTATAGGGGACTACTAGGTCAAAGAATACAAAGTATACAAAGGGGAAGCAAGATATGCATGCTATACTAAAAAACACCCCTCTTAGGCAAAGGAATGCCTAGTAAGAATGTAGGTAGCTAGGAAGGCAAAGGAAGCTAGAGTCAATATACTAACAAGATATACAACAAGCTAGGGTAGCTAGGCGTAGAGGCAACCTAGCTAGGTACTACAAAAGAGGTTAAGACAAGATAATGGGTTTACATTTAGGGCCTTACTAGTACTAGAGAGCTACTAGCAACTAGGGAGACTAAGATACCTTAACATCGTAGGAAAGGAAGTAGGGTAGAAGAAACTTAGTCAAATGCTAGTTCAAAGTAAGGAAAGGCTAAAGGAAAACCTATAGGGAAACGATATAGATAAAACCTAATGAATAGTACAA
>LFZO01001083.1:0-12855 GCA_001578225.1 Pseudocercospora musae | reverse complement strand
TTTCTTCGATGCTTAGGGTCTTACTATAGCCGGCTATACTACCGGCTACATGTTTAGCTTTACCTATTATTTCAATATCGTATCGAATCCTACCTAGTCGCGTATATATTGTCCTCTACTCTTACTATTATCGAGCTTTATTACGTCATTTTCGGTTATTGCTTATCGGATTTTTGACGCATACTCTCTACCTATAGCCGGCTATACTACCGGCTATAGATTTAGCTCTACTTATCATTTCGATATCGCATTAAATTTGCCTAGTCGCGTATATTCTATCCTCTACTCTTGCTATTGTCGAGCCTTATTACGTTATTTTTAGTTATTGCGCATTAGATTTTTTTACGTATATTCTTCAACTATAGCTAGCTATACTACCGGCTATAGATTTAGCTTTACCTATTACTTTAGAATTATATCAAATCTCGCCTAGTCGTATATATAATGTCTTCTACTCTTGCTATTGTCGAGCGGTCTTGCTATTGTCGAGGTCTTATTACGTTACTTTCTATCATTTTCTACTTGCTTCCCTAGAAACGGTAGTAACGACGTTTTTGTTATACCAACCTATAATACAATCGCGTATAACGACAACTTTCTTCAATTCGGCTTTCATATTATACATCGCCTATTCTTTGCCCGTACTATAGTTCTATACCTTTAGTCGCATACTTATTATGTTTAGAATAGCCGGAAAGTCCGTCGCTACCGCCGCTAAGAAGAATAAGAAAGGTACTACTCGTGTCCTTTACAATATCTACGCTACTACCTACAAGGCTTAGAAAAGTACTACCTTTAAGCCTAGTAAGCTAAATAAGAAGGCAACTATAAGCGTACGTCGTAGAAACGTAGGCAGTAAGTTCTACTTCTTGTATAGCCGGCCGTATAGCCGGCTATATAGCCGGCCGTAACTAATTATCTTTTAGAAAACGTACTATAGTAGATTAAGACTATGCAAATATCTACCGACCTTATAATCCTACGAGCGCTATTCTAGAGACTAATTAAACAGTTAATCCACGATACTAGTATTATCGGCGCTAGCTAGTTCTACATTTAGTTCAATACTATCGAGGTATTGCGTAAGGCCTCTAAAGCATACCTTACGACTTTCTTCGAGTATATATTGCTCCCTAACGTCCTTAATATGTACTAACTCTAGATAGCTATTAACCTACTAGCCGTCTATGCTAAGCGTATCACTATTTAGTAGAAGGACATTGTTACACTAAGTTTGCTTCTAAAGGGCTACGGTATCTTTATTAGAGATGTAGACTTTAGCGAGAATCTATACAAGAACTGTCGTATATAATAAAGGAACGAAAGGGTAGCTATTAGCGCTATACTATAGAAAGAAATAACTACTCTGTCCTTAAGGACTACGATACTAGTAGCATGTATAGAAGAAATGACTAGTTTGTCCTTTAGGACTACAATAATAGTAGTATGCATAAATGATAATATGTTCTCTATCTCGATATTTCGCAATTTCCGCTTTTCTAATATTTCTATTATTCGCTATAAACCTATTGAATTTTTGGGTTTAAACCCGGACAAACTTCCGGTTCCCTAAGATTGGACCCGGACAAATGGGTTAGGTTCGGTTTTGAACCCGAACCCAACCCGAACTAACCTACTAGGACGTCTAGACTAGCGGTAGCTCGATAGATACGCTAATCGAGTAATAACCGAAAGTATCTACTAGAAGATACCGAGGGTCGTAGGTATTAGCTAAGGGGAATAGTAATATATAAATAATAAAGATATATTGCTTTATAGTATAGTATTTTCCTTACTCTAATTAAGACTATAGTAGACATAGCTATTAAGGGATAATAAAAGTTACTAAAAGTTACTAAAAGTCTACGATACTACGTCTATCGCCTAGATATTATATACTATTACTTATACGTACCTTGCTATCCTCCGCGCTCTTGTTTAATAAACGATTAGTCGTATAGTAGCTACGATAGACGCCTAGGCTACATAGGAAGTCTAAGTACCGTCGCTTTATACTAGAGCCCTATAGATAGATTAAAAACAACGACTATATCGTATTTAACTTATAAGGTATTCGAGAGTATAATACGGACGCTATAACGAAGAAAACTCTCTTCTAGATAGCCGATCGGATATCGTTACTCTAGTATTAACTATCCTAATATACACGTTAATTCTATATTAGATCCGTAAGAAGTTAATACTATATTAGTACTTCCGTCGCAATAGTATTATATATAGTAGTAAAGTCTAGTTAGTTAACGCTCGAGCTAAGATTACTTGAATTAAACTTGCTAAATAGCTTACTACGAGGTAGGCGATAGAGTTCTTATATCGTATCGTATAGATCTATAGAATATCCTTTAAGGCTACTTATAATATAGTAGCTATATAAGGACTACTTAAAAGACCTACGCTCGAGGATCTTCCGTAATATAGTATAGCGAAGGTTAGGCGTTATATAGTATTGCGATATAAGTAGAATATCGCTAGTACTATTATTCCTACTTCTCTTAATCTTACTACTAATCTATATTTCGAGGAATTTATATAGTATCTACTTTATACTACTTAAGATATCGATAACCGCCTAGAGCTTCTTTTACGCTATAATCTCGTAGCCTCGTTAGTAGTATTAGCGGCGCGCTCGCTAGCGCCTTAGACTAGGTAGTATATATATAATAGATAGCGCTTCGGATAATAAACTCGATATAGTCGGTCTAGTAGTATATAAAGGATATAAAGAACTATCTTTATCTTCCTATTCCTCCTTATCTATAGCCCTATACTCGCTACTACTAATACTAGAAGTATCGGAACTAGATTCGGTCTAGATATCGTCGACTATATTAATAAGGACTTCGTACTATACTAATAGTAATAGCGTAGGAGGCTCTAGGTTTAACGACGCTATTATAGGTATAAGAGAAAGCGCCGAGCGTACGCTATACAAGGATATAGGAATTAGGACAATTAAGCGTAGTAGTAATATAAAAGTAGAGTACCGAAAGTGTATTATTATCTTCTATATAGGCTAAAGTACGTATATAGTAAACCTAACCTTAATTGCCCTTAGACTCGCTAGCGCGAATTCTAACCCTACATAACTGCTGCCTTCTCATTGGCTGAAAGTTGGTGAAAGATGCTGAAAATTGCTGAAACTTAATGAAAATCAATGAAAATTGATTTACTCCTAACAATTCTAATTCCGCTAGCGAGTCTGAGTCACTGAGGTAACGCCTCGGAAGGATTCCAGCTGGCTGCCACGGGCTTCTTGGTTTGCATCGAAGCGTTCACCACAGCTGCACCTCCCATCCAATTGATCGCTGTCAGCAGACTGGTCCTGCAGCTCCGATTCATGCTATTTGATGGACCTGCATCAAGTCATTGTTTACTGGACTCATTATTGCCGCCGCAATGGTCTCCTACGACGTGTTGAGCTGCTTTAGGTTGAGTCGAGGCAAGATGCATCGAAGTTACGCCCCGTGAAAGCAGACAGTTGACTTGGCCTGCTCTTATCTATGCATCTTGTCGCCTCGCTTGTGTCACAGAGAGAGAGAGAACAGCGCACAAACGGACAAGCACACATTCGTGCGACCTCCGTGCCTGGAGGAATGCGTGATCACTCGAACATGTTCCTGGACAGCTGCTGGTAAGAGTGCTGGGCCCGCCTTCGCTATATTTTCACCGAACCATCGACCGATATGGCGCAAGCCACGCAATCCACGCAACCCAACGTGTCCAGCTGTGTGCTCTCAATCGTTGCATCCTTCGCTAGCGGCTTGGACGTCTTCAAGAAGTTCCGGGAGCTGCAAGGCAAGAAGCGGACATCAAGGAAGAACGCGTCACTTGATGACGAAGAAGTGAGGCTAGCGAAGAGTCTCAGACAAGGGCCTGAGGACATTGGCAGAGAGTATCAAAGAAGTATCATCTCTGTTGGAGGGCACTTTGCACAAGGCGATCGTGAGTTGAGTGTATTGACAGGAAGAGACGGACACTGATGACCGCTATAGTGATAGCACAAACATCGCTTGCCGAGGTTCTTCTCAAGCTAAATACTGGCCTGGTCTCTGTAATCAACGCCTTCTTGAGCCGAAATAAGCACGACACCAAGCTTGACTGCCAGTCCTTGACGAGCTTGTCTGAGAGATCTCGCGGTGACACTTGTAACGCTCTCAGACAGCTTTACCGACGAATGGTACACCAGTCGACCAGCATACCTCGGGCGATCCGCAGCACGGACGGAGACCGCAAGCAGCTCGACGCCCAGTCGAGGTCTGTTGCATTGACTGATCGCAGGAGCAGAAAGCCGGCAGCAAGTCCCAAGCGTACTAGAGTGAGGGGTCCCATGCTCGCGAGAGTGGTCATTGCAGACTCCAGTGAACCGAGTGAAGTTGCCATGGTCCGGCCAGGAGAGCGAAAGAAGAAGAGGTCGTCTAGCGGGATATCTTCGATGGCACAATCTTGTAGTTCTTTGGCGCTGCCTGCACCTCTGCCAACACCACCGCCACAATATACCGCAGTAGCGCCATCAATCAGGCCACAACATCACCGCCCCAGCACACGTCTTGAGAAGCATTTGCCGCAGCAAAAGACTTCGTCGACAGATGTGGGTACCATGCCGGGGCGGAGCAGGCCAGATGCTTTGCGAGCAACGCGCTCCACTCCACGACTCGAGCACATAGTACAGGAGTATTCGGACCAATTGCCTGCAATACCGGCAACAGTTCCATTGCCCAGTGTGAAACCAATTGAGCCTCGACGAAGGCTGCACAAAACGACTCCGACCATGTATTCCATTGCATCTGATAGCACGAAGTTGGGTGAGATTCCTCTGCATAAATGGTCCGAGCCGGTGGACTTCGATGCCATGTCACTCGTCAACAAGGAGGCAATGATGAATGGCTGGCCTGTACTGGACGGTGACCTCACGGAGCAAAGAAAGAAACGCGGAGGGCTATTGAGACTATTTCGACGAAAACAGTCCAATTCCTGACCGTGCACGAAGACTTTGGCAGCAATTTCAATCCCAGCACTAGCTCTGATCGACTTGGCCGTTCTAGGATCGATCTCGAACTTGTTGAGCGAACGCTCACGCAGGCCAGTGTAAAGCTGCCCCTTTCAATCAACTACAGGCCAACTGATGCTATTCGAAATGATATACCACTCAGTCGGGACCCTGCATGAAATTGCGCTTCCCCGGACAAAGATACCAAAAGCATGGAAATACGAGCAGGCTGTCGCCAGCGGTATAGCGCTCGCCGCTCGCGCAAATCCTGTAGGAGATTGCAGGAGCATTCCTGGGATCGATGATATACGCTTGGGTCGTGGTCGCTCAAGGTCTGCTCCAATCTCGGTATACGGAGCCTCACCACGCTGTCAAATATCTGGCTGGCGACTGGTCCGCCGCGCGATCCTCACCAGACATCCACAGTGCAGTCGCGCTGCCGCTGTGCAGAATAGGAAAACCCCGACTGTTCGATATGTCGATCGAACTGTCTCGCGAACTTTTGTCGAAATATCTAAAGAACGCTTGCAGGGTCATGGGGAGATGTCATGTTGCCGTCATGCGCTATGTAGGACGATCAGGATAGAACGCGAGGTGGATGCCGGCACATAATCTGAGACTAGGAGATAGCGTTGAGAGGCTGGTTCTGTCAAATCACCTTGTGCTTTCGCATCTCGTTTCATCATCGGCATCGGTGCAGCCACACGTCTCCCGCCACAATTTATCGGACCGAGTGACCTATATGACCGCACTTGATCTGCGAACAGCGTTGCTGTGTGCTGATTTTGTGCGACACAGACATGTCGACTGAATGCAATCAAAAATTGATGCCCAGATCGAACCAGTCGTTGCTGCAGGCTGTCTCTGGCCACATGCCCATCACTGATGATACCAGGATTTCGGGAGAAGGACTTTTCACCGTTGACCTCTTCAACATGTCCAACGTCCCCTCGCAAGAATGGCTCCGCATCCACCGTTTTCATGTTCATAATAGGCACACCTCGGGAAACCTATCCTCCGACATCCCAAACCCGTATACTACTGGTGCTGGGGTGTATTCGCGTCAGAAGGCTCCTGACCATGATGCTTTTGATTTTATATATATATATAGTCTTTTGCGAGGCTTTCCCGCACGCAGAGTTCCCGTGTATATTCATCGGGGGCGCGTTTATGGGAAATTTTTCTGGCGTTGACAAGGAGAATATTGTGGCATTGATTTGGGAGGGGCAGGGACTTGACGTTGTTTTACTACTACCACTACTATGGGTCTTGGGCTTTTTATTTTACGGAACCTAAGGTAATTCTACTGCATTTTTTTTTCTCCCCCACAGAGTTGTTGGGAATGGCTAATGATTGGGGTGTTCGATTCTTGCGTTGGGATATTCGAGTAAATTCTCCGCCTGGAGCTGGGATGCATGCTTTTATTGTTGGACTGTTGACGGTGACGACGGCTGTGACCATGTGGGTGCTTTAATCCGGTTGGAGATCTTGGACCACGCTTGGCGACGATTGCTGCTAGATATCCGATTTCGAGTTTCTCGGCGATGCGGAATTGGGGGATTTGGGGAGCGTGGTGTGCGACGATTACTGGGGCGCTGATTGGTGCGGTGCTTTATGACTTTTGCATTTTCACCAAGGGAGGAGAGAGTTCTGTCAATTACTCTTTCGGTCGATGGAAGATTGAGGGATTGAAGGGAGAGAGTGGGGTCTGGCTGGTATGTTCGGAATGCATGAGAAGGAAGCAGAGATCGAAAAAAGACTGGAGAGCGGCGAGATTCGCGACGACGGGACCCGAATATGACGGAGATGTAAGACTGGGTGTGCGTGCGTGCGTGCGTTTGGTGCTTTTGGATTACGACTTTTGTAATAACGCCTTCTACGAGCCACGAGGTCATTGAGATATGTTCGATACCACGACCTTTTTCGCGCTTACGCCTCTCTTCTGAGTGTCGAGGCCGAGCTGAACTGATCGTAGTTCTTCGCCAACGATCAAAGGATCCGGTTTCGGGACAATGCTGCCCGCTTTCAATGCTTTTGGAAGATATACTCGCCAGATGTATGGGCCGACATCGTTTGTGAATATAGCTGCAGCGCCGACTGTCTGCGATGAGCTGTGACTTTGCGATGCAGGTCGGGAAGTGACTTACTGGCTTTCGTTCGAACAGACTCGGGGATGTCATGGCCATCTGGGATGCCTCGCACACTGACAACGATTGCTTTGCCTTTGGCTTGGTCGACGATGCGTGCACATGACTGCACAGCGCCATCCGCACCCACGGCATGATATGCACCAGCGACTGTCTTACCTTTCAGCCACTTCACAATTTGGTCCTCGACATCTTTCGCATGGTAGTCAAAGGCTTCGGCAGCGCCGAGCTCCTTTACATAGTCGAAGTTCTTTTCCGAACAAGTCGTGACCACCTCGACACCGGCTTCGGTCGCCAGTTGAATTGCACAGGAGCCAACGCTTGAGCTGCCACCCCAAACAAGGATCGTCCGTCCATACGGCTCTGCATCTTGCTTGGGATATGGCAGCGCAAGGAAGTCCTTTTGGAACAGACCGGCAGAAGCGGTGGAAATGGCGAGCGGCAGAACAACAGCAACCGACGATCGAATGTTGGCGGGCAACTCTGCAACGGCATTCTTCTGAACGACGACGAATTTCTGGAATGCCCCCGTGGCTCCTGGCGGCACATCTTTCACATGCGGCGCTCGAGAGCAATGCCTGTTTCCAAGAATTTCGCATCAGCGATGACATTTTTTTTCCACGTGATTGCGTTGGTTCCGTATATGTCGGCTGTATGCAGGGTGGAGAACACAAACAGAGACAGTATTCGTTCATGACAAGAGCATGACCGATATCAGACTTACGCAATGACTCTCTGTCCCAATTGGAAGTCCTTCACGTCGTCGGCAACTTCAGCAATCTCTCCTGCGACATCAGACCCAAAGACGGTCGGATATTCTGACTTGAAGATGTCGTCGGCTTGTAGGATCCAATCGATGGGGTTGACTGCAACATCATAGGTCTTGATCACGACATGACCGCTTGGCGGGGTGGTGTATGGTGCCGAGCCGAGCGTGAGGGGTCTGGTTTTCGGTTTCAGAGCCCATGCGGCGACATTCTTTGGCGCCGCTGAGGAGATGGCTTGGCCTTTGCTTCGGATGTGTGGTGGCATGTTGTTGGAGAGTTGAGTGTCGAAGCGGTGGAGGATAGGCATCAATGGCTTGCATATCATATGCCTTGGCATATGCGGAGAGTCGGAGACATGTTAGCCCGGCCGAAAGCTACAGTCTAGCCTATCTATAGCGATATTGTGTATAGCGATATCCGCATCATACCGATAATATCTCTTACTAATAACTAGTATTAGTATATATAACGATATAATAGATAACGATAGCTAGTTACTAATAGTAGGAATTAGTTTAGATAGATATTAGTATAGAATTAATAACTAAGCCTATATTTGGGTCCACATTTAGCTAGTTACTATAGAATCTATAGAGGTCTTTAGTCTCTACTATTTTAGTAGTAATAACGGATTTTAGATAACTTAATAGTATAAAAGTAAATATAGAAGAGTATATAGTAGTAAATTCTTATATTGCTATACTATTCCAACTACTAGACAAGTAGCTATCCCTATCTATTCTTAAAGGTAAAAGTCCTTAGTATATAGCCTCTAGTACAAAACCCTTTATCTCCTTCCTATTATATAGGATTCTACCCCTACCTTTTGTATTTGTTTAGGCTATAGGATATAGAGAGGATCTCTATAGCTCCTTCCTCTTACTATACTCCTCTTTACTTCCTATCTTCCTCCTCCTCCTTCTCTAATTCTTCCTTTATAAGGGAGAACTATTCTAGGAGATCCTCCTTAATTATCTATCTTATTACTTTATTTAGGCCTCTCCTAGTCTAGGTAATCTCCTACTATAATAACCCTATCCTTTAGATAAGTTAGTTCCTTATCCTTTATCTCTCTAGATAGAAGAGTATAATATATTTAGGTATTTAGGCCCTATATCTATATATATACTCTAGTATCTTACCTAGAACCCTCCTCCTTATTAGGTATATGTTTAGGCTAATATGTTTAGTCCTAATTAGGGTTACTATTATACTCTACTTCCTTAACTATCCTTAGTATAGTTCCTTACCTTTTAGCCCTTCTTACTATACTATAGGAAGTTATTAGCTTTACTAGGCTACCTATCTTTGCCTAACTTAGCTTTCCTATTATGTGTTCTACCTCTAGTACATCTACTATGATTTAGGTATCGTTCCTCTCTACTAGATATATTCCCTAATCTATCTATCAACCTATTCTACTATCTATCTCTATCTTATCTTTAAGTCCTATACTTAGGCTATATCCCTACTCCTCCTATATTTCCTCTAGACCTTCTCGTACCTTTCCTAGATATACTTAGCAATAGGTTTATTATCTATCTTAACTAATTGTTATCTTGCTATCTCTTATATATATAGGGAGATAGGAAGGATTTGTACTTTCCTCTAGAGGATCCCCTCTACTATACTTTTGTATACTCCTATAATATACCTTAGTACCTAGTTTTGGATCCTTTTTAGCCCTAGGGTAGCCCCTTTCCTATATCTAGGTAGTCCTTCTAGTATTATCTATATAGTATACTTTAGCTCCGTACATTATTATAGGCCTTACTATAGCTATATATAGGTACTTTGCCTTCTAGAATAACGCTCTCTATATAGATTTATATAGCCTTTAGAGTAAGAATATCTAGGATATACCTTTCTCTACTACTTTCTTAATATATAGGCCCTACTATAGTTTCGAATCTATCTATACTCCTAGTAGTCGGAGGAATAGAGTAGATCTATCCTTAAACCCTAGTATATTAATTATAGCTTATAGGTTATATCTTGTTCTACTCTTAGTAAAGTAGATTAGTTAGTACTTCTATAGTATAAAGGTAGTCCTATATTTAGCTACCTATTATATATATTTGTTATATACTATCTCTAGCTTTCTATAGTTCTCTTCTATACTTTTCCTATATATAAGGATATTAGAATTATCTACGAAGCCTATTACTATAGTTCCCTTATTCTCTAGGCTTAGGAGGAGTATATAGATACAAAGAATAGGAATAGGATAGGTAAGAGGGTTAATCCTTATAGTATTCTAGTAGTTTAGGGCCTTACCTAGTCTATGAATTCTCCTAGTCTAAGGTATATAGTCCTATCCTAGAGGAATAACTAGATAAATTGTATAATATATCGAGCTAAGGAGGGCCGATAGGTATAAATGGATTATAAACTATAATAGAAGCTATAAGGAATAGTAGGGGCTAAAGTAGGAATAGTAAGTATATTGTTATTATCTATAGGTTGAGGTTAGAGCTAAATCTAAAAGGTATTAGCTTGGATTAGTTACATAATAGTTATTATGTAATCTAGTCTACCTTAGTATCCCTTACTAGGTTACTAACTAGACTATATATTCTAACACTCCTACTTAGATTAGTTAGTCTACAAATCCTAATTCTAACTAATATAATCTAATAAGAATTTCAATTAGCCGATTAGATACAATGGCTTCTAGATTAGTATAGTGTATCCAATCTACTAGGTTTAATTCCTAGATCTAGTATTTGCCTACTTAGTAGAGTTTAAACTCTTCTAGGTAAGCACTTTTATCCCTTTTAATATTATACTAGCTATAATTGTCTAATGAATTCCTAGAACTATAGCCCTATCTTTAGCTTAGTTAGGCTATTAGCTACTATCTCTTTTGTTAGAGTATATTCTACTATAATCTTTCTTTACTACTAAAGATTTCTAACCTTGTTAAAACTAATATTAATATGTTTTAATCTCTTATGAGTATAAGTATCTTTAACAAGAGTTAAAGCTACTTAGTTATTACCTATAATCTAAATAGGTCTAATTTCATTTACTATATTAGAATTTCCTTTTATTAGTAGTTAAAATAAACATTCTTCTACTAACTATACATAGTCCATCTCCCTTAGGAGTACTATAAGGAACTAAGATTACTTTGTATATACATTTATTACTATATACTTAGCTTCTATAGTTAATGTAGTAACTAACTTTTACTTCTTGCTTATCTAAGAAACTAGTAATCTATAGAGAAAGAAGATGCTTCTAAGGATTGAGACTCTATTAGCCTTATCTATTATATAATTAGAGTCTAAATATCCTATTAGCTTTCCTCCTCCCCTCCTAAACATTAATCCTAGGCTTAGGAATAATCTTAGGTATCTAGCTAGTTTCCTAAGTGCTTTTAAATGTCTCTTAGATAGATCTAATATATATAATCTAAGTCTTCTAAGTACAAAAGCAATTTTAGATCTTATTATAGTTATTAGCTATATCTATATACTATTCTAGCTCTAGTACTTAGTCTTATTATACCTTTCTTTATCTAAGTTAGATTTCCTTAGACTTTCATAGCTATTAAGTAGTAATAAGGTTAGGTAGGCTATTTCTTTAGTTATTCCAAACTTTGTAAGGTTTTCCTAGATATAGTATTCTTAGTTAAGCTTTAGAGTACTATTAGGTCTATCTCTAGTAAGCTTTATTCTAAGAATCTTAATTAGTTTACCTAGATCTTTAATCTTAAACACCTTGCTTAGTTCCTTCTTAAACTAAAGAACATCTTCTAGCTTTAGTACTATAATAGGAATGTTATCTATATAGGTAAGAACCATTAGGTTCCTTCCTCTATAGATAAGCAAACATAGGTCTACCTCTAACTAGTAGAATCCCATTTCCTCTAGCTTTAAGACATATAGCTTGTTCTAGTCTCTTACTACTTGTTTTAGGCTATATAAGCTCCTTAGGATTTTTAGAGCTATGCCTTATAGGACTTTTATACCTAGTAGTAGGATTATGAAGATATCTTCTTATAGGGTACTTTTAGTAAATGTATTGTTTACATCTACTTAGTATAGCTCTAGATCCTTTTTATATATAGTAGCTATAAACACTCTAAGTGTATTATACTTAACTATTAGTACTAGACGTCCTAGTAGGTTGGGTACAACCCGAGAAATTGGGTCCGGGTTCGGTTTCTTGGCGGGAACCGGACGATTGGTTTGGGTTCGGGTTCTAGGACCTATACTAATTTCGGGTTAGAACCCGGACTTTTTCCGGGTTCTATAAGCGTTACTTAAAAGACCGGCTACACTACCGGCTACATAAAGGAAGCTTTACTTTTGTACTACTTAGTGCTCGTCCTATAGTATCTACGTATCGCCTAGGTCGCTATTGCCGTAGAAACCTTGGATAGGTTACGTTATCAATTTCTAAGCTATATTACTAATTCTTACCTCGCGAAAACTTCGACATTAACATCCTACAACGACTACGCAAGATAGCTCGCGATAAGCGTGTAGCTTAACCTACTATCTATAGTAGTACTTAGTAACTACATTAAGGCGACTACGAGCTTAGTAACTGTATCTACGACGAGGATAATAAACCTAATAATCGCGTACCGAGCCCAAAGCGTCGCAAGACAAAAGAGGCGTATTCTACGTATAGGAAGACTATAGTAGACGTAAAGCGAGTCTTATAAATATCTAAGACTAAACAAGCCTTAAGAAAGAAGAAAAGAGCTAAGCAAACTATATTCCGACGGTAGCTAGAGAAGTAGAAGGAGAGACCTAAGTAGGATGAAGCTATATTTTAGTAGAAAAGCAAGGCCGAATAAGAAGAGAAGCTATCTAGTCTAAGACTAGTCTTCTTATAGTAGAGGAATGGAGGGTTAGTATCGCTATAGCCGGCCGTATAGCCGGCCTTATTGAATTCATTGTTAATCGAATACTAACAT
>LFZO01001082.1:0-12860 GCA_001578225.1 Pseudocercospora musae | reverse complement strand
CGTAAGGCCTCTAAAGCATACCTTACGACTTTCTTCGAGTGTATATTGCTCCCTAACGTCCTTAATATATACTAACTCTAGATAGCTATTAACCTACTAGCCGTCTATGCTAAGCGTATTACTATTTAGTAGAAGGACATTGTTATACTAAGTTTGCTTCTAAAGGGCTACGGTATCTTCATTAGAGATGTAGACTTTAGCGAGAATCTATACAAGAACCGTCGTACGTAATAAAGGAACGGAAGGGTAGCTATTAGCGCTATACTATAGAAAGAAATGACTGCTCTGTCCTCAAGGACTACGATACTAGTAGTATGTATAGAAGAAATGACTAGTTTGTCCTTTAGGACTACGATAATGGTAGCATGCATGAATAACAATATGTTCTCTATCTCGATATTTCGCAATTTCCGCTTTTCTAATGTTTCTATTGTTCGCTATGAACCCATTGAATTTTTGGGTTTGAACCCGGACAAACTTCCGGTTCCCTAAGATTAGACCTAGACAAATGGGTTAGGTTTGGTTTTGAACCCGAACCCAATCTAAACTAACCTACTAGGACGTCTATATATACCTTTAGCTAACGAGATCTATACCGCTCTCCTACGATAATACTACGATTACGTAATAGCTAGATATCTAGGTAGGAATAAGATATTCGTACTACTCGATCGTAACTACTATTAGCTAAAGATATAAGAAGATATCGATTAATATATAAGTAACTACTATACTTACGTTTATACTAAGTTATTAAGGCAAGTATAGCGTAGCTTACTAAGACCCCTTCCTATACTAACGAAACGGTAGTAGTATATTACTATAGACTTTATAACCGGCTTAGTACTTAGTAATAGCTATAATACTATTCTCGTCGTTATCGATAAGCTTACTAAGATAAGATATCTTATTACTATAACGTATAAGGATAAGGAGTCTAATATCGCTATAGTAGCCGAAGCCTTCCTATAGTATATTTAGAAGCTTTATAGAATATCTAAATCTATTACTTCTAACTATAGATCGTAGTTTATATCGTTATTCTAGAAGTATCTCTATAAACGCTTAAAGGTATAACGTAACTTATTAACTATATAGTATCCCGAAACTAACGATTAAACCGAGAGGCTTAATTTAGTTATAGAAGCCTACCTTCGTACCTATATTAACTATTAGTAAGATAACTAGTCTTAATAGCTTCCGCTAGTAGAGTTTATAGTAAATAATATACCTTCTAATACTACTAGTATCTTATCCTTCTACGCGTATTATAGATACAATCTACGCCTTAGCCTTAAATAAGATCTACGTAAGCCTATTATCGATAATAACGTAGAAGAGTAGACTAAGACCCTTCGTAAACTAGAGATATACCTATCCGACTAGATTAGGTATACTAATATATATATAGAAGAGTTAGCTAATACTTACTATCGACCTATACCTATATATCGAGTCGGAGATTATATATTCCTATCGCTAAAAGGTCTAGTAACGTAATAACCGAGTATTAAGCTAGATAATCGTTATAGTAGCCCTTATCCGATTACTAAAGTTATATTACTATACGTATACCGAGTTAAGCTCCCTACCTCTATACGTATCTATAATATCTTCTATATATTACTCCTTATACCGATAAGTAATAAGGTACCGTTGCCTAGTTAATTAACTAAACTACTACTATCTATAGAAGTTAAAGATAATAAGTATATCGACTTAGAGTACTATAAAGTAGAGGCTATCGTCGACTTAAAGTATAATAAGCGTATACGTAAGTTCAAATACCTAGTAAAGTAGCTTAGCTATAATAAGCCTAACTAGCGATTAGTTAATAATATCGCTAGTATACTAAAAGCTATTACTAAGTTTTATATATATTACCCTAATAAGCCTATATCGTTAGAAGAGCTATATAAGGTTATTAAACTAACGTAGCGAAGCTTACGTAAGCGGACTACGATAGCGATACTAGATGCGACTATGCCGCTATTTAACTACGTTATATCTATAGCCTAGTACTAGATATATATACTATATCTACTTCGACTAGCTAACTAGCTATCTATAATAACTAATTAGATAGTACTAAGGACGGCTCTTACTAGAGGGGAGGCTACTATTACGGATCGTAGCTAGTATATAAATAGTAGCGTAAAAGTTAATACCTAAGGTATCGATATAGATATATAGGTAGCCTAAACCCTCGAGTCGCTCCTTCCTTCCTTCTTTACGCTTCGTTAGCCTAGATATTAAGTAAATACAATCCTCTATCTTAATATTAGAGGACTTATCGATTATAGCTTCTAGACTAATATCTTAGATAGTATAGTAGCTAAAGAGGCTAGCCTTATTCTAAGTAATATAGACGCTAAGTAGTACAAGATCCTTAATAGCTAGTCGCTAGCTATAACTAGTAAATACTATATATCCTACGAAGTATTAGATATAAGTAGTTAATAGTAAGGCTATATAGACAATTTCGCTATTAGAAGGATCTATAGCTTCGATATCGTACTAGGTATATCCTAGTTAGAATAATAGAGCTAGTCGATTAACTTCGTAGCTAAGATAGTAGTTTAGAGGAGAAAGAGGACTCGTAAATAGCGTATCTATACTATATTAGACTCCTCCGACTTCTCGAAAACTATATTAGATAAGAATATATATCTCTTCGTAATATCGATAGCTAAAACAAACTAAGACGACTCGAATAGCCTCCTACTAGAGTATAAATACCTCTATAGAATATTCGAGGAAGGAGACGCGTATATACTCCCTAATTACGGCCTATATAAGCTATCTATTGACTTAGTAGAGAATAAGATTCCTTCCTATAATCTATAATATAACCTCTCTAAGACTAAGCTAGTAGTCCTAAGTTAATAGCTCGACAAGTACCTCGATATAGGCTAGGTCTATCTATTAAAGTTCCTAGTAGATACTAGTATTGTTAGGGACTAGATATATAGCAACGTATAGAACATCCGCCTAACCGATTACTTAGTAGGTAGTAGAACTAATAAGTGCCTCCTAAAAGGATTACGTAGAGCGCTAGGTTAAAAAGGCTATATAAGTTACGTATATCTAGCGTATATCCCTAGTACGCGCCGCTTAGTATACTTAGGGCTTAGTAAGAGACCTTACCTTATCGAGGTCCTTACAATTATCCCCTTTCTCCTAGTATAGCTATCCCTAGCTATAGACAAACCTAACTCTCTATTAGTCTATCCTATCTACGTATTCTCTCGCGTCTCTAGCGCTTCGAATACGTATCGCGTACGTCGCTACTTCGTATAGCTAGTTACTATACGAAAACTCTTTATTACTATATAGTAGAATTTTTATGTTTCCTACTAGTAACGTTACTAGGTAGGTCTAGCGTATTCCTAAGAACGTATTAATTGTTATTATTAGTAACTAGGTAGCCTATATATAAGTAGTATCTATAGTCTACCTAAAAACTTCCCCTATTTCTAAGCTTTCTATTAGTACCGCGCTAGTACCTCGCTAGCTCTATACAAGCTCCTCTTATACTCTAACTAACAATTTCTATACTACTCTTAGTATAGACCTAACTAGTACTCTAGTAGCGTCGCGTAAGCGTAGCGCCGCTAGTCCTACTATTCCTATTACTACTAGTAAGCGCTTTAGGCCTAATATAGAGGACTATAGTAGATGTTTCTAGTATATAACTACTAATAGTAAGAATAATCCCTACGTACTCTACGTACGCGTCTCGTAACTAACTCGTTATAGAGGATCTAAACGATATATACTTAGGTAGTAATATGTATCCTACTACTAAGAAGAAGTACTAGAGATATACTAAGGGGCACTACCCTTATAAGCTATTTATAGTACTATACCTCGTCGCGCTACTCTAGCGCATACGCGTAGCTCGCGCTAAGCGCGCTACTTACGATATTACTAACCCTAAGTATTCTAGGGACCTTGCCTAAGTATAGCTAGATCTCGATAAGATTAACTAGCGCCTAGACGCATACGCCGACTATACGTATCGCTTCCTTTTCGTACGCGTTGCGTCTACTAACTACCTAGCTTTTCTAGAGGTTAAGAAATCTCTTAATAGCTACTACTATAACAAGAACAAGATTACTAGCGATAGTACGCCTCTAAAGCGCAACCGTAGCGTAGGCATTACGCCGGCTACTATTAACGGTCTAGACTTAATAGCTATCTTAGAGTATATTAATATTAACCTCTCTAGTCTAGTAGAAATCGGCCGCTAGGTACGTATTATCCTTATATCCCTATCGCCTATTAAGCGTATACTAACCGCGATAGAATCTCGCCCTAAAGGGGATATATACTACTATAGTAGTAGTCGATACTACTATAGGCTTCCTACCTATACCTACTAAGGGGAAGGGTTCTAATAGTTACAAGAGTAACTAGCTCTATAGAGCTAGTTAGTAGGTTGTATACCTATAGTATACAAGCGCCGCGAACGCATAATTTTCCTTTATTCTAAGCTAGGCTAAATGCCTATATTAATAGCGAAACGAGTATATATCTATTAACCTTATCTTATCTTATTTTTATATTCTCCGACTATGTCTCGCTTATGCCTTAAATACGTTAAGCGCTACTAAGTCTTCTATATGTTCTACTAGTTCCTAAGTATTATATTCTTCTAGCTAGCCTACCTACCTAATAAGGTAGTAAGTCTCTCCCTTCTATATCTTCTTCTTTACGATTTCTTCTACGCGCTACTCGTCTACATCCTTTATAACTAGTATACTAACCTTATACTCCTCGCCCTCGCGCCCTTTCTAAGGCTCGAGTAGGGATATACAGAAAACATTATAGATTCTCGTACTAGTAGGTAGCGCTAAGCGATACGCCTACGCTCCTACTATATCGATAATACGAAACGGGCCGAGATACTTTAGGCTAAGCTTCTTCTTTAGTAGATCTAGTCTAATATTCTTAGATAATAATAGTACTAGGTTACTAATACTATACTTCTAAGCCTTATAGTTAGCATTGTAGTACTTAGCTTAGTATTCCGCTATAGTCCTCTAGCGCTACGTAAGCGTCTTATACGCTTTTCGTAGTCTTTCTATAGTATCGATTGCCGCTAGTACCCTTCCTTTAGATAGCTCGTCCCGAGCTATAGGTAATAATATAGGAGCAATATCCGGATTATATCTATATACTATATAGAAGGGGCTTATGCGTAGTATAGGATATATACTATTATTGTATACCTACTCTATCTACGAGAGCTAAGATGCCTAGTCTACCTAGTTATTAGAATAATAATATCTTAGGTACTATTCTAGCGTCTAGTTAGTACGTTTAGTCTACCTATTAGTCTACGGATAGAACGCTATACTAAGCTTACGCTTTATATACGTCTTGTAGTAAAAGTCGTTCTAAAACTAAATAGTAAATAGAGATCCTCTATTACTAACTACTCTAGCTAGGACTCTAAACCTTTAGACTACCTCTCTTTAAAAGATATCTACTAGCTCTACTACTATATACTTCTTTATAGTAGGCATAAAGAGGCTTATCTTTATATAGCGATCGACTATTACGAGTATCGTAGTATAGTCGTAGATACTAAGCTTGCTTAGTAGTAGATCGGTAATAAAGTCTATTATTAGCTCTTACTATAGCTTAGTAGGCATTAGTAGCGTAGCTAACTCGCTATATAGGCAATAGCGCCTCGCCTTCGACCCCTAGTATATCGCGTAGATAGAGATATACTCCGAAACCTCCTAAGCTAACCCTAGCTAGGTATATTTCCTACATATTAGCTTAACTATCTTAGCTTAGCCGAAATGTCCTATAAGGGGATTATCGTAGTATATACGCATTACCTACATTCTTAACGCAAGGTCCTTAAGTATATAGATCGCCTCGCCTTAGAAGAGGATATCCTCTCTAATAGAATACTCCTTAAAGGTACCGGTCTCTTTAGTAGCCTCGTATAGCTCCTTTACTATAGGCTCTAGCTACTATAGGATACGTATAAAACTAAGTAGTAGGTCTAGTATCTAATAGTAGGGTCTATTATCCTTAACTACTATAGCCGCGACTCTAGCTAGGTAGTATACGAAGCCGCTACGCTTCGTATATATCTTCGCTACTCCTTATATTGAGATATATATTATAGAAGTACGCTTTATAATAGGCTCTACCTCTCCCGAAAGGTCTAACTAGACTAAGAGTTTAGCTTATAGCGTTAGTAATAGGTTACTTATCGCCTATATCTCGCCTTTATGGTCGCTTCTCCTCGAAGGAGTATCTATAGGATTCCTTTTCCCTACTTAGTATTCGATAGTAAAATCGAACGGGGCTAGGAAGGTTGCCTATCTTACCTACCTACCTACTAACTACTTTATTATCGTAAATCCCTTTAGGTTCGTATAGTCGACGAGTATGTATACTATATACTTAGAGCTATCGAAGTACGGTCTCTAGTACTTAAAGGACTCGACTACTACTAGTAGCTCCTAGTTATAGATCTCGTAGTTAGTCTCTATAGGTATTATCTTTCTCGACTAGAAAGCGACAGGATACTAGTTACTATCCTCTACCTACTATAAGAGGATTCTAGCTAATATAAATATAGATATATCGGTTTCGAGGCGTAGGGGCTATATAGGATTAAAGTGCCTAAGTAGCGATACTAAATAGAACGCATCCTTTAGGCTCTTAAACGCTTACTCCTCACTTACGCCCTACTAGATTAGACCCGGCTTTTAGCCGTTCTTAGCTCCCTTAGAGAGGGCTATTAGAGGTATAGAAATCCGGGAGTAGTTAAGTATAAACCTATAGTAGAAATTGTAGAACCCTAGGAAGGACTAGACTTTAGTAAGGATAGAAGGACGTAGCTACTCGGTAATTACGTCTATCCTACTCCTATCTATCGATACGCCTTCGGTACTAACGATGAATCCTAGGAACTCTACCTATTTCTTCTAGAATAAGCACTTCTTATAGTTAGTATATAAGCCGAACCGCCTAAGCCTCTTAAGTACTACGCGTACGTTACGTACGTAGTACTCTTTATTCTTACTATATACTAGGATATTATCTAGATAGACTATATAGTAGATATTAACTAGGCCTACTAAGGCTTAGTTAATATAACCCTAAAAGGTTATAGGTACGTTAGTAAGCCTAAATAGTATTACTAAGTACTTAAAGTATCTATAGCGTATATGAAATATAGTCTTCTACTTATCGCCTCGCTTAATACGAATATAATAGTATACGTCGATAAGGTCTAAGGATATATACTATTCTATATCCTTAAGCCTATCTATTGTCTCGCTAATAAGAGGTAGGGGGTAGCGATTTTTAATAGTAATCTTATTAAGACCCCTATAGTCGATATATAACTAAAGACTCCTATCTTTCTTTAGTACGAACAAGATAGGCATATCCGCCTCGCTTACGCTAGGCCTAATCTACCTATTCTCTACTACCTTAATAAGGTATTCCCGAAGGACCTAGAGCTCCTACTTCGACTAAAAATATAGGGAGCGATAGGGAGGCTTCTTCCTATCGACTAGGTCGATTAAGTACTCTACGTTAGCGTATAGCTAGCGTCGAGCCTCTAGTATTATAGTAAAGATATCTATAAAGTCCTTAAACTCCTCTAGTAGATTAGGGTTATTAGCCGCTATACTAGCGTCGCGTATACTTACTATATATACGTACGTCGCGTTATACATTTCTTTAAAGAACTACTATAGCTCGCTTACTACGATAGGTCTTACCTCGCTACTAGTACTATAGGTCTACGTATTAGTCGCGCTATCTACGATTACCCGCTAGTCCCTTCGCTAAGGCCTACCTAGTATAAGATCTAGGTTAGGCATTTCGAAGACGTAAAAGGTACTAGTTATTACGCGTTCCTAATCCGATAAGTCTATAATACGTAGGCTTAGCGTATACGCTCCGTAATAGTATCTACGTTCCCCCTAGAAGCTATCGGTATTAGGTAGGGTAGTATTAGCAATCTACTAAGGCTAGTATTAGAGGACAAACTCGCATAAGACAATATGAATATCTACTACATCGTCTAATAGGCATTCGACGCGTACGTCTCTATCCTACGTTACTATTATACTATATACGCGTTACAACGATATATATACTATAGAGCTACTAGAATTAGCTATAGTACTTACCCTTAACTCTTAGTAGATACTTTGCCTTTTCCCTTATTAGCTACCTTAACCTTGTATATAGCCTACGAGTTACTATCCTTCTATAGGTACTTGTTTAGGTAGTCGGTCTTATAGTAACCCTTCTTATTATATCTATAGTATTCTACTATAGATAGGTCTCGACTAGGCCTCGAGTCTTTAGTCTATATAGGCTTCTTACCTACTTTCTTGTCGCGTCTACCCTACTCCTTACTACTACCGTAGTTATTAAGGCGGCGCTTCTTCTTTAAACCGCTATAGTCCTCGTTATCTCGCTCCCGTTTCTTACTAGATAGTCTATCTAGCGTCTTAATACGAGCCGCGAGCTATACTAGTTCCTACCTTAGCTCTAGAATAGTATAGTACTTAACGATAGTACTACGTAGCGTAGACTATAACTTTGCGAGTAGGTAGTATATACGCTATACCTCGGTATAGTCGCTTAGCTAATCCTCTAGTACTACGAGTTCGAGGGCAAAGTTCTAAACCGTCTAGTTCTTATACTAACGCGCTACCTTATACTCGAGGGTTACGTCTAGTATACGATTTATAGGATCTCCTATATAGTTAATATAGAAATCCTTGAAATCTTTATAGATATAAGTACCTAGGTCTTCGAGATCGTAGTTATTATACTACTTCTTATACGTATCGCCTACGAGGTATATAACCCTAAATAGCGTCTTACTATAGTTAGTATAATACGTATTTCCTAATAAAGCAAAGATTAAGGCTAGTTCCCTTAGGAACCTCCTTGCCTCTTTAATAGTATTATCCCTAAAGGGTTTTAGCTCTTTTAGTCTAGGCTTACCTATCGTAATATCCTTAACTATATCTATTACGCTTAGCGTAGGTACCCCGCTATATCCTCGCGATAGTATAATACTAAGACTAAGCCGAGAGGGTAGAGTCCTATAGATACTCTCTATAGACCTATCCTTAGAACTATCGGTATCCTAGTTAGACTCTAGCGATACTTAGCGATTAGACTACTCGACGCTTATACTATACTAAGTATCCGCTAGCGCTAATTCTACGTCGCGCTATATACGTAGCCTAGTATTTTTACGCTCTAGCTCCTAGGCTTAGACTTCTTATTTAAGTAGCTTCCTCTTATCCTCGAGCGCGCGATTCGCTCGTTTAATATAGCCTATCGCTCGCTAAAGGTCGTCTAACGTTCTTTATCCTCCTAGGGGCGATCGTTGTCTATAGGCGCTATAGTATTACTACCTAACGTAGTCGGTTCGCTTACGCTTATCGTATAGTATTCTATAGGCTACTATAGGGATAGACTTGTTAGAACTATTAGGGGCTAGGTATATAGTAACGTATAGAATACCTACCTAACTAATTACTTAGTAGATAGTAGAACTAATAAGTACCTCCTAAAAGGATTGTATAGAGCGCTAGGTTAAAAAGGCTATGCGAGTTACGTACGTCTAGCGTATGCCCCTAGCGCGCGCCGCTTAGTATACTTAGGGCTTAGTAAGAGACCTTACCTTATCGAGGTTCTTGCAATTATCCCCTCTCTCCTAGTATAGCTATCCCTAGCTATAGATAAACCTAACTACTCGTTAAGCTATCCTATCTACGTATTCTCTCGCGCCTCTAGCGCTTCGAATACGCTTCCTATATATCGCTACTTCGTATAGCTAGTTACTACACGAAAACTCTTTATTACTATATAGTAGAATTTTTATGTCTACTACTAGTAACGTTACTAGGTAGATCTAGTATATTCTTGAGAATGTATTAATTATTGTTATTAGTAACTAGGTAGCCTATATATAAGTAGTATCTATAGTCTACCTTAAAACTTTCCCTATTTCTAAGCTTTCTACTAGTACTACGCTAGTACCTTACTAGCTCTATACAAGCTCCTCTTATACTTTAACTAACAATTTTTATACTACTCTTAGTATAGACCCTACTAGTACTCTAGTAGCGTTACGCAAGCGTAGCGCCGCTAGTCCTACTATCCCTATTACTACTAGTAAGTACTTTAGGCCTAATATAGAGGGCTATAGTAGATATTTCTAGTATATAACTACTAATAGTAAGAATAATCCCTATATACTCTATATACATATCTCGTAACTAACTCGTTATAAAGGACCTAAACGATATATACTTAGATAGTAATATATACCCTACTACTAAGAAGAAGTACTAGAGATATACTAAGGGGCACTATCCCTATAAGCTAGTTATAGTACTATACCTCGTCGCGCTACTTTAGTATATATATATATAGCTTGCGCTAAGCGCGATACTTATAATATTACTAACTCTAAGTACTCTAGGAACCTCGCCTAAGTATAGCTAGATCTCGATAAGATTAACTAGTACCTAGACGTATACGCTAACTATACGTATCGCTTCCTTTTTGTATACGTCGCGTCTACTAACCGCCTAGCTTTTCTAAAGGTTAAGAAGTCTCTAAATAGCTACTACTATAACAAGAACAAGATTACTAGTAATAGTACGCTACTAAAGCATAGCTATAGTACTAGTATCGCGCTAGCGACTACTAACGGTCTAGACCTAGTAGCTATCCTAAAGTATATTAATATTAACCTTTCTAGTCTAGTAGAGATTAGACGCTAAGTACGTATCTCCCTTATATTCCTATCGCCTATTAAGTATATACTAACCGCGATAGAACCTCGCCCTAAAGGGGATATATATAGCTATAGTAGTAGTCGATACTACTATAGGCTTTCTACCTATATCTAAGGAGGTAGAGGCTGTAGAGGATTATAAGAGTAACTAGCTCCTTAGAGCTAGTTAGTAGGTTATATACCTATAGTACGCAAGCGTCGCGAATGTATTAATTTCTTTTATTCTAAGCTAGGCTAAATGTCCCTATTAATAGCGAAACGAGTATATACTATTAATCTTGTCTTATCTTATTCTTATATTCTCTAACTACGTCTCGCTTATACCTTAAATACGTTAAGCGCTACTAAGTCTTCTATATGTTCTACTAGTTCCTAAATATTATATTCTTCTAGCTAGCCTACCTACCTAACAAGGTAGTAAGTCTCTCCCTTCTATATCCTCTTCTTTACGATTTCTTCTATATACTACTCGTCCGTATCCTCTACGACTAGTATACTAACCTTATATTCCTCGTCCTTACGCCCTTTCTAAGGCTCGAGTAGGGATATATAGAAAACATTATAGATTCTCGTACTAATAGATAGCGCTAAGCGATATGCCTATACTCCTACTATATCGATAATACGAAACGGGCCGAGATACTTTAGGCTAAGCTTCTTCTTTAGTAGATCTAGTCTAATATTCTTAGATAACAATAGTACTAGGTTACTAATACTATACTTCTAAGCCTTATAGTTAGTATTATAGTACTTAGCTTAGTATTCTACTATAGTCTTCTAGTACTACGCAAGTATCTCGTATACTTTTCGTAGTCTTTCTATAGTATCGATCGCTACTAGTACCCTTCCTTTAGATAGTTCGTCCCGAGCTATAGGCAATAATATAGGAGCAATATCCGGATTATATCTATATAGTATATAGAAGGGGCTTATACGTAGTATAGGGTATATACTATTGTTATATACGAACTCTACCTACGAGAGCTACGATGCCTAGTCTACCTAGTTATTGGAATAGTAATATCTTAGGTACTATTCTAGTATCTAATTAGTACGTTCGGTCTACCTATTAGTCTATAGATAGAACGCTATACTAAGCTTACGCTTTATATATATCTTGTAGTAAAAGTTACTCTAAAACTAACTAGTAAATAGAGATCCTCTATTACTAACTATTCTAGCTAGTACTCTAAACCTTTAGACTACCTCTCTTTAAAAGATATCTACTAGCTCTTTTACTATATACTTCTTTGTAGTAGGCATAAAGAGGCTTATCTTCGTATAGCGATCGACTATTACGAGTATCGTAGTATAGACGTAGATACTAAGCTTACTTAGTAGTAGATCGGTAATAAAGTCTATTATTAGCTCTTACTATCGCCTAGTAGGCATTAGTAACGTAGCTAACTCGCTATATAGACGATAGCGCCTCGCCTTCGACCTCTAGTATATCGCGTAGGTAGAGATTACTCTAAAACCTCCTAAGCTAACCCTAGCTAGGTATATTTCCTATATATTAGCTTAACTATCTTAGCTTAGCCGAAATGTCCTATAAGGGGATTATCGTAGTATATACGCATTATCTACGTTCTTAACGCGAGGTACTTAGGTATATAGATCGCCTTGCCTTAGAAGAGGATATCCTCTCTAATAGAATACTCCTCGAAGGTACCGGTCTCTTTAGTAGCCTCGTATAGCTCCTTTACTATAGGCTCTAGCTACTATAGGGTACGTATAAAACTAAGTAGTAGCCTTTCTAGTAGTTGTCTTATATACTAATACTAATTATAGACGAGAAGCGGTCGAGAAACTTAGTTAAACTATTGCGATACAATTAATATTATCTATCGGGCTATTAGAGGATACTAACGAGGAACAAGAGAACGATTCTAGGTCTAAGGACTCTAATAGTCTCGCAATAGAGTCGATAGATATAGACCTAATATTCGACGCGAGAGTAACAATTCCCTCTCCTAAGAAGTTTCCCTATCTAGTATATATAGTACAAATCGCTATCCGGGCGCTATTTACGAAATTAAAGCTAGTA
>LFZO01001081.1:0-12916 GCA_001578225.1 Pseudocercospora musae | reverse complement strand
TAGGAAATATACCTAGCTAGGGTTAGCTTAGGAGGTTTCGGAGTATATCTCTATCTACGTAATATACTAGAGGTCGAAAGCGAGGCGCTATCGCCTATATAGCGAGTTAGCTACGCTACTAATGCCTACTAGGCTATAGTAAGAGCTAACGATAGACTTTATTACCGATCTACCGCTAAGTAAGCTTAGTATCTATATCTATACTATAATACTTATAATAGTCGATCGCTATACGAAGATAAGCCTCTTTATACCTACTATAAAGAAGTATATAGTAGTAGAGCTAGTAGATATCTTTTAAAGAGAGGTAGTTAGAAGGTTTAGAGTCCTAGCTAGAATAGTTAGTAATAGAGGATCTCTATTTACTAGTTAGTTTTAGAGCGACTTCTATTACGAGACGTATATAAAGTATAAGCTTAGTATAGCGTTCTATCTATAGACTAATAGGTAGACTAAATGTACTAACTAGATACTAGAGTAGTATCTAAGATATTATTGTTTAGATAACTAGGTAGACTAGGCATCCTAGCTCTCGTAGATAGAGTTTATATATAATAATAGCGTATACCCTACGCTATATATAAGCCCGTTTCGAATACTATATAGGTATAATCTAGATATTACTCCTATATTATTACCTATAGCTTAGGACGAGCTATCTAAAGGAAGGGTACTAGTAGTAATCAACGCTATAGAAAGACTACGAAAAGCGTACGAGACGCTTACGTAGCGCTAGAAGACTATAGTAGAA
Source organism: Pseudocercospora musae (assembly GCA_001578225.1). NCBI lineage: Eukaryota > Fungi > Ascomycota > Dothideomycetes > Mycosphaerellales > Mycosphaerellaceae > Pseudocercospora > Pseudocercospora musae. Next base: position 12,165 of record LFZO01001081.1, on the reverse strand, counting down.
TACTAAGCTAAGTACTATAATACTAAGTTACTAACTATAAGGCTTAGAAGTATAGTATTAGCGATCTAGTACTATTATTATCTAAGAATATTAGACTAGACCTACCTAAGAAGAAGCTTAGCCTAAAGTATCTCGGCCCGTTTCGTATTATCGACGTAGTAGGAGTATAGGTATATCGCTTAGCGCTACCTACTAGTACGAGAATCTATAATGTTTTCTATATATCCCTACTCGAGCCTTAGAAAGGGCGCGAGGGCAAGGAGTATAAGGTTAGTATACTAGTTATAGAGGATATAGACGAGTAGTATATAGAAGAAATTGTAAAGAAGAAGGTATAGAAGGGAGAGACTTACTACCTTATTAGGTAGGTAGGCTAGCTAGAAGAATATAACACTTAGGAACTAGTAGATTATATAGAAGACTTAGTAGCGCTTAACGCATTTAAGGCATAAGCGAGACGTAGTTAGAGAATATAAGAATAAGATAAGATAAGGTTAATAGATATATACTCGTTTCGCTATTAATATAGGCATTTAGCCTAGCTTAGAATAAAGGAAATTATACGTTTACGACGCTTATATACTATAGGCGTATAACCTACTAACTAGCTCTATAGAGCTAGTTACTCTCGTAACTATTAGAACCCTTTCCCTTAGTAGATATAGATAGGAAGCCTATAGTAGTATAGGCGCCCTTTAGGGCGAGGTTCTATCGCGGTTAGTATACGTTTAATAGGCGATAGGGGCGTAAGGAAGATACGTACCTAGTAGCCGATTTCTACTAGACTAGAGAGGTTAATATTAATACGCTCTAGTATAGCTACTAAGTCTAGACCGTTAATAGTAGCCGGCGTAATGCCTACGCTATAGCTACGCTTAAGTAGCGTACCGTTACCGGTAATCTTATTCTTATTATAGTAGTAGCTATTTAGGGAGTTCTTAACCTCTAGAAAAGTTAGGCGATTAGTAGACGCGACGCGTACGAGGAGAAACTTTCTCCTTACTTATTAGTAATAGCCGATCTAGTAGTTTCTATAACTATATTAAGATATAGCTTAAGCTTATAGCTTCTATATTCGGTAAGCTAAAGTATTAAATAAAAATTAAAATATATATTAGCGATATTATAGCTATACTTAAGTAAGTTAGATATAGCGTTATTAGTTATTACGAAACGATAGGAAGGCTAGATATAATAGTAATAAGCTAGAGGTCTATAAATTTTACTATAGCTAGATTAGCCTTAGAAGACTTAAGCGAGTACTTATAAGTATATAATCGGATTTATCTATCTAATATACTAGATTATATTAGCGGTATCCTTTTATCTTTTATATATATCTCGCTAATAAACTATTCTAGAAAGGCCTTATATATTATCTCTACTTATTTTCGTAATCTATCTCGATTTAAGAATATTACTTTTTTTAATAATAAGTATATTACTCTTAGTACTCCCTTAGATCTAGCTAAAGTATTTTAAGTTTTAATAGAGCTACTAGAAGACCTATACGAAGATATACTAACTTATAGATATAATATCTAGTATTATAATTTATTGTCTATATTCTAAAGATCTATAGAGTCTAATACTTTACGAAAAACTCGAGACTTAGCTCTTATATCTCTTTCTAAAAGTTATACTTTCTATTAAGAAACGTTAGATTTAAGACTATATCCTTATCTACTTACTCCTTAACCTTACTATATTCTTCTAACTTTTCCTTTATTTCTATACTATTAAATATCTAAATAATAAGTTACTAGCTAAATAGAATTTAGACTAAGATACTATTTAGAAAAATTACGATTTTAGTATAACTACCGAAAATAGAACCTCTATCTCTAAAAGAAGTTAAAGCCTCTATACCGATAACTAAATAGTCTATAAAGCCTTTATTATAGAGCTATCTACTTTAAGTACTCTTTAGTAATCTATTCTACTATTTATTATTCTAGCTCTAGATCTATCTTTATTTAAGAATATATATAATTATAGTATATATTTTAAATCTATTTCGGACTATATAGACAATATCCTAATACTTATTTTTATTATCTATAATCTATAAAACCTAAGTTCTAGAGGCTTTATCTATAAGTATTTAGTAGATAATAATATAAATATCTCTAATACTAAGGAGGATTATAATATCTATATTATAATAATCTAGACCTACGACTAAGAAGTACGTACTATAATATTCTAGTTACGAGAAAATATCCTTTAGAAATTAAGATAGGAAATAAGAATCGTAATATAGAGATCTAATAATTAGATATAATAATTCTTAGAAATAGATATTAGGAAGATTTATTATTTAAAGGTTTAGAGGATCTAGATAAAAGGTAAAGATATATCTATTATTACTAAAGATAATAAAAGCGAAAGTAATAATAAAGATAAATATAATAGAGAAGGATTTTAGTTATAGCTATAATCCCTTATATTAAAAGGTTTAACTATAGCTAGTTAGTAGAGGACAAGATTAGGAAAGACTAGCGAATACGTAAGTAAGTATTTATATCTAGTAGCTATCCTCTAGATCTATCTTAGCCTTTTTTAGAAAAATCTTATTAGACTTATAAATATATACTAAAAGATATAAAGTCTTTCTATATAATAGAGCTACTCTCTACTAATAGGTAATAAAAAAGATAAAGAAGAAGAGATTATAAGATATATTTTAAAGATTAGATCTCTATCTATTAATACTATCTTTAATATATACTATTTCTATAATAAATATAATTTTGTACTATATTTCCTATATTAATAGCGCAATATACTACTACAAGTCTCCTAACACCTCTTATTAGATAAGGAAGAGCCCCTATCAACTCACGAGTAGGGGGATTCATCCTATTAGGCTAGCAAGTCGATGCTTGTATACAGTACACGGCATTTTGGCCGATGTGCAAAGAAGCCGGACGGAGACTCCTCCGACCTACTCGCACACTGTACGAACGGGATTGATGCCGTTCCTCGCTCCTCAGTCTCCATCTTATTGGACGTAGAAACAAGAACGCTAGATCATGTCTAAACTTCACGGAGTTTGTGCCGGCAATGCGATGATTGTGATCGTTGTCTTCGTTGTAGCTTTGCGAATTTGACTGACTGAATCTTGCCGCGTCGGGCCTCTATACCTGTCTAATCTCCTTTCCCTTCCCCTCGGGTCTTTCCGTCTCCCATTCATCTCTCAAAACTGCATACAGTGTATCCGTAAGCAGTATCAACAATGCCAAACTCCACACCAACGTGATAGCATAAAAGAAGTTCGCATTTCCCGACCCAGCATAAATCCAAAGATGATGAAAAGCCGGCCCTAACAGACTCGCATATAGCAAAGCTGCTAGGGCTGGGAATGTATATCTATGCGTCGAGCATAGGTCAAATACATGGCCTAGCAAACACAAGCTCGAAAGCCATGTTCCGACATCTCCGGCATTGGCGTAAGGTTGAAAGACGGAATTGATGCCCATCATGAGGATCACGGCGGCTAGCGGTTGTTCCCTGAAGCGTAGGCAGAATGGAATGCTGTAGGATAACATGTGTAGACAGAAGACTCCTAGGAAGAATTCTCGAAATGCGTCGAACATTTCTATAAAGAAGTACCACCAGAGTCCTGGGTTTGGTGTGAGGTCCGGAAGAGTGAGGGGTGTCATGTAGACTGATTCGAGGAACGACCAGGAGGGGAGAAGTGCTCGAGATAGGGTGAGCAGGAATGCTGTTGATGCTGTGAAGGTTGTGAGAAAGACTGCTGCGAAGGGTAGCTTTGAAGGAAGAAGCTCTGGTTTATGGGTGATCTTCGTGGTCTTTGCCGAAGGTGTCGCTGATACTCCACTGTCGGTCTTTGTAGCATTGCCAGCAAGCCGGACACAGAGCTGATCATAGCATAAGAGACCGATTGGAGGCAACAGGAGAATCGGGCTTAGACTTGTGTAGCTCGCTATTGCCAGCGCAAAGGCTGCAGTCGTGATCTTGGCTTGGCAAGCATGCTTGATGCTCAAAAGCGTGAAGAAGCTGGCGAAAGCTGTCGTCGGTCGTCCGAGGCATGCCAGAAATGTGTATGGGTTGAACAGGAACACTGCCGCAACAGACGCAGGCCTCCAAGCTCGAGCCCGTCTAGGCGATTCGAATGAAAGTGAAGCTACCGCCGCGCCGGATTGTGCTATGTCGAATAGACAGTCGGCAGATAGTATGTCCAGAACGGTGTACAAGGCAACGCTGATTGTGCGGCCGAGGGCAGTTGCTGGTGACGGAAACAAGGAGAAAAGGGGCAGGAGTAGAGGCGCCTAGACTGGATCAGCAATAGATCTCGCACCGAATTCGTTGGGCTGACCTGGTGGAATATGCCTCCATCGTATGGATCAAGTCCTCTCTCGTAGAGGAACAGGCCTTCCTGTACTACGCAATCTCAGTTCAGCTCCTGTCCATATCTTAGCCTCTGCGGCTCGAATTTTGTTTGTATCTCTCACATACATCTCTTAAAGCTGTTTACTGGAGTCGAGATCTCAACTCTGCCTGTAAGGAGATCTGGCAGTCCTGGGAAGGTCAAGGCGAGGAGTATTCGTAGTGTCGCCGCGGTCGTGAAGAGAGCGGTTTTTGGGTGGTCATTGTAGACCTGGCGGATGTCGTCCATATTTGCACAGAACGTATCATCGTATGCTCATTGCCGGCATAATATGCGCAGAGAATACTTCGCCTCAAGGAGACACGTTCGGCGGTTTGGTGTCACGAAGCTCTCAACTTCAGAAATGACGCGAATCCATCAATTCTCTGTCCAAATATTTGATTGACACACTTCAGGCACATAAAAAGGTTACATTTTCTTCTCATGCTACAGTTTCCGGATGCCACCAAAGCGCCTACGCTATGCCAAAGATTGAACGAGACTTCACGCCTTTCCCTTCGCTGCGGCCTTCTCGACCTTTCTTCGTTTACTTCTGAGCTTCTCAGATTCCTCATCTTTCTTGGCATTGCTGTACACCATCTTCTCGTACGCCTTCCTCTTTCGATTGGACAACATCATCTTCGCCCTCTCTCTGGCCTCGTCTACCTCTCTCTGTGCCTTCGTTCTCCTGACTTGGGCTTGAGCCTTTGCAGCTTTCTTCTTTTCCTTGGCGTCCTTCGGCTTCACTGTCTTTCCCAATGCTTCTGCCTCCAGCTCTGCCTGGTGTTCTCTTGCCTCTCGCGTGGTCTCGTCCTCTTCTTCTTCGTTGTCAGTGAAGCCTCCAAAGTCATCATCTTCGGCGCCATTCGCGGCATCGGACTCCGACTCGTCATCAGAATCTGCCAAATTCACATCCATGCCTTCTCCCTGCGCAACCTCTTGCCCTTGGAGAGCGCCCTCCATCTCATTGGCTTCTTCATCGCCTCGCACACCATCCACTTCCTCGCCATCACTTCTCTCGTCAATCTCGTCTTCATCGTCATCTTCTTCGGAGGTATCGTCGGCCGCGGCAGCCTCGGCTTCAGTCTCCTGGTCAACAAGTGGCTTGGTAGGATCGTACTCGCCCTGCTTCGCCTTGACCCACGGGCTCAGATGTGGTGGTAATGTGGCTCCGGGTGCGTAAAGATCGGCCCTCAAGATTTGACCGGCATTGATGCAATCCCACACCCACTGAGGCTGCACATATGTTCGGCCCGGTACGCGCTCGTTTGCTTTGCGGATCGCTGCTGTATCGTCCACGCCATCGTCAAGCACTGGCTCGTCATCATCCTCGGGTGGGGGCGAAGTCAGAGGAATGTCGGGCCTGTCTACGATCTGGTGTGTAATCCTAGAATCGTCCTCCGTGCAGTAGCTGCCAGCTTCGCCCTCAAGAGACGGAAATCCTACGCGCCTGCAACCAAACGCCTTGATGATGAATTCTAGAGGATGCCTTGGTGTTTCTCTGGAGAGGTAGAAGGTGAATGGCTCGAATAGCTTGGCAGCTGTCTCCACATCGGCAGTCTTAGACGGCTGTAGGAGTGAGTCTGCGGTGGGATCAACAGATTCGAACTGATCGAGAGCGGTGCTGGTGCCGGTGCCATTCTCGCCTTCCTCCTCGTCTGCTTGTAACGTTTGCGAAGTCATGGGCTCATCTTCTGCGGGGAGCGACAGAAGCTTGTCGGCTTCTGCTTGTGCCTTCTCGTTCACAGCCACGTTCGACAACTGCTGCTGCTGCGCCTCTTCTGTGCTGCCGTCCTTGTGTTCCAGTTGAAATGCACCCAGCTCAGCGCCCTGCTCTTCACTCTTGAGATCAAACTTTGGTGGGTACACCAAGCCAATACCAGTGTACAGTCTGTAGTTGACAAAGCCAAGCAAAGTGGTGTAAAATTCCACAAATGTGGCCATGATCCGGAAGTCTATATCGCCTGCAGTTCTTTGAACGAATCTGTAGGGCACGAGCCATAGAATGTCTTGTCCTTGTATCGTCGCCTGGTAGTATATTCCCTTGATTGACAGGAAGCTCTTCCGTAAGCTGTGCGTGCGGATCAGGTAGTGCTCGAATTCCATGGTCAATCGCTGGCACTTGGCAATTATCTTGGGTGGAACGTCGCTAGTGCTGGGTAGATTTGCGAAGAGGAACAGCATGCTCAGCGCATCGTCCAGATCTCTTAGCGCATCGACGAAGGTAGGATATCGCTCTTTGATGATATGGTCTAACTTCATCTTTGGTGTAAGGTTGCGCTCAAGGCGCGAGGCATCACTAACCTCATTGCGACCAAGTGCTTTGCTGATCTTCTTCGCGAGTGCTTTTTGGTCGCGGAACTTGGCGAGAAGTGGTTCATGGAGGAGGTATTGGATGTCTTTGGTGTAGTAGAAGGTCGTCGACGGTGTGGAGGACTTCGACGCTCGTTTCTTCGATCGGGGCTCTCGCGGGTAGATACCTGTGGAGTATGTCAGTCCATATTGTCTCTAGGCATTCAGCAGATCGGTTCGTACCCTTGAATATGCATAGTCGTCTAAAGTCTGGCAAAGATATTTGAAGCTTGCGAACGGCTTGCGAGCGGGTGATGAAGTTCTTCGCATTTCCCGACGTTCCTAAGCATGATCGTTAGCTGAGTGACAAGTTGAGGACCGCATTATCTATACCCTTCTTCTTGATTTTGGGCATGGCTGCGACCGATGTAAAAGTGGTGAAGGCAAGTGGGTGGTATGCAGCGGCTTGGTATTCTCGAATTGCTCTGCTCGCCGCAAAAAGTTCCAGATAGAGTTTTAGCTAGCGTGATCGCCTGCAGGGCTCACATGCCGAACTCAGCATGCCTCATCATCTCTGCTCTGCACTGCTCTTGGACTCGTCATGCCAATCAACAATCAACACATCGGCCCTACGAGGTGGATCGCTGACTTCGACTTTGAATCTCATGCTATCGTATCTTGAGCGCATTGAGCGATATTTCAACAAGAAAATTTTGCAACAAGCCTGGACATCCTTGGCAGTCCTCTCCATGGCGCGAGCCTATGATGTGTATCTAGCGTATGAAGTGCATAGTCTCAGCACTGAGTATCGAGCTTTCTCCGATGTTTGCCACAGAGGTCCTCTAATCAACCGCTCGGCTGTCGTTTGACATCGTGCGGGGTGAAAGCTCGAAGGAGCTCCATTAGAGCGGCATGAGAGAGATGAGGTAGGTGATTATATTTGGTATAGAAGGCCCTTAACCTGTCTGCAACATCTGGCGTTCAATCGTTCCGGCTACGAATTTGTCTCGTTAACCATCAGAGACCTAGGAACATGGAAGATAACATCGCATTCATAGGTAAGCACGTGTCTTCCAGAGTCAAACATTGCCTCTAAGCTCTTCTTCAGGCATTGGGGCAATGGGCTATGGCATGGCCGCCAACCTCAGGAAGAAGATGCCACAAGAAGCTACACTATATGTGAACGATCCAAATGCGCGTGCTCGCAAACGATTTGTCTCTGAATTCAGCAACCATGGACCCATCGAAATTCTGGGAACGGCGAAAGAAGCTGCAGAGAAAGCAGGCACGGTACTGTCGATGGTACCATGGCCAGACGATGTTCGAAAGATATACCTGGATCCTGGAACGGGAGTCATTGCTGCCTCTTCGACTACTGATTTGAAGAGCACACTTCTGGTAGACAGTTCAACCATAGATCCTGCAACTACCAGAGAAGTCGGCGAGAAATTAATGAAAGCGGGTGTAGGCACATACATCGATGCGCCCGTGTCTGTGAGATACAAGCTGAACATTCATCTCTTGACAAAGCCCTACGACTGACAGACCAAATAAAATCAGGGCGGCATAGCCCGCGCAGCAGACGGTGGCCTAGCCTTCATGATCGGTTCCCCACCTGCTTCTTCTGCAACGCAAAGGCGAATCCAGTCCCTCATTCACAAAATGGCCAACCCTTCAAAGGTCTTCTTCTGTGGCCCTCTCGGCTCAGGTGTAGCCGCCAAAATCTCCAACAACTATCTCTCAGGCTCATTTAACGTTGCCATATCTCAGGCCATGTCCATGGGGATCCTCTCTGGTGTAGATCCGCAGACTCTTTTCGATGTGATAAAATCCTCATCGGGGCAGTCTTGGATGGCCGAGAACCATCAACCTGTCCCAGGATTAGTCGAGTCAGCGCCAAGTTCTCGAGGTTGGGAGAGGAGTTTTGGACATGCTATGATGATGAAAGATCTGGGGTTGGGTGTTGCGGCTGCAAAAGACGTGGGTATTGAGCCGACTATGGGGGAGAGGGCTTTGGAATTGTGAGTGACATGTTTCTATGTGTGTTCAATGACCGCTGACGTGGCTAACTTCTCTTCAGATACCAAAGGGCTGTTGAGGACGAGGATGTGAAGGACTTGGACTACACAAGTATTTACAAGTTGATCAATAAAGATCTACCGAGGAAACAATAGACATTGCGTATGAGCAACGAAAGCTGCTTCGAGACGCTTGCCCTACAGTTTAGAAGAGTTGTAGTTTGTAACGTATCGTGTATCGTACTGTGTATCGAGTCATTCAGAAGCAGCCTATAGGCTTGGTTGAATGTTTGCCCACAACATGAATCCAGCTGGACAGAGGGCTCTGCATCTTGCGCCAAGGTCTGAATCTGCCAACTTGACCCGAGGTGACGTTTCATCCTCCCTTTGCACGTGTCCTGCGCTTCGTTGCTCTTTCACAAAGTCATCACAGTGGGGGTACTCGTTTTCATGCCAGATGGATATCGACTTGTGCGAGGCTCTGCTCCTCATTGAGGCTCGGTCTCATGCGTCTCGAATGTTGGATCGGAGGCTCAACATGCGAACCATTGGCAACGATTGACGTTGATATGAGCGCAGTCGCCACTGAGGTGCTCAGCGCTGAATTATTATGGCGTGTACGACCTCTCCTGCTCTGTTGGTCATGTATCTCTCAAAGTACGTCATAAATACGTCTCTTCGGAGTTGTCGCCGAAGGTACATGTAGGTGAGTGAATATGCCTTTGTGGCCGAGCTGCGCTGAGCTTTGGATTATTCTCTTCATAGAGCGTTATCTCGTAGTCTGGCCGACGCGACTGTGTGTTTTGAAGCTGTCGACTGTGCGTATCGGCCGTGCGGTGTGTGTGTGTGGACAGGGTGCGATCGATGTCGCTGCGCATTGTCCGAAACCGCGGTGGCAGTCAGCACGTGTGAACGCCCTATCTCTCTCCCTCTTCTTTTACTGCTTAGCCGTCCTTTGCGTTGCGACCACAATGGATAAAGCCCGCGCTGTGGTCAGCTAGATATCAGTAGTAAGCCTGTCGCCTAATAGACAGAGACGTCACAAGTACTGCAAGCTGAGCAATACTCTCCTCTGTTATCTGCTGCTGGTTGTGACGAGGCTTCTACAGTTGCCGCGACTCCTCGCGATCCTGTCAGGTTGCACTGGCCGCTCTCGAGCCCTTCAAGATACCACCGCAGTACGGGTGACGTCCTTGCCTCTGATGTTAGCGGTTTTGAACGAAGCCAACGCTCCAGGCTCTCAAAGCCGAAGACGTGCTCAAGGGTTGCGCTGATGCTGCTCGCACATCCTTTGTCCAAGAGAAGTACAGTGATGGTGTGTTGAACGCACCCGTTGGTTGGCTCAAGGACTGAGCAGCTCCGACGGGACAGATGAGGACTGTTCATGTGGTCGCTTCAAGCAACAACCAGGTCATAATTGATGCACCCCATCCTCGGTATCATGATGATTGTATGTTCACGTGCGAATCTTTCAACTAGCAGAAAGTGCAAACGTGAACAGCTGAGAAGGCCCAGACCGCTCCGTGGGCTGCAGCGGGGATTTGACCTGTCGATCTGAGCAACACCCTGAAACCTTGCTGTTGCAAAACCTACACGGAGGCTATAGAGTCTAGACTGGCATCAAGACAAATCCAGTTTCACATGCAACTTCAACAAGCACGAAACATGAGTGAAGTGAATGTTGCTTGCACGGCTACGCGTCTCATACTACCAAGACTAAATGGGTGTTAGCCTATAGGCTAAGGACTAGTAAGCTTTGCCCTTTTCGAGCCTATCTCTAATTAGACGAAAAACTAGATGTGTATATGCTTATGTAATTGTATTATACGTGTTCCGCAATAGAGTTACTAGTTTCTATAGCGGTACCAATTAACCCTAACGCTTCCTAAATAACCTTCTATATAGACTACTATATATCCTTTGTTTTTTATCTAATCTAGTTCTATTAGATTTTATAGAGGCTATATAATCTATTAGGAGAATAGGTAGAATACGAATAGCGATTATACTCTTTATATACAAAAATCTTAAAATCCGCTACGTCTTATTACTATATAATTATAAAAAGAATCTTATTCTTTAATTTTAAGTAATATCGAGTACTCTACTAAGCTATAGCCTTATAGAAGTACTAAAATCGCGCGTCGTAGTCTATATAATCTATCTACTAGATTCGACTCGCCTATACTATAGTCCTATCTAACGCCTTCGCGATAATCTACTATAGTATCTAGCTATACTATAAGTAACTAGCGAGTCGATTCCTACTCCTCTCCTTCGATCTAGGATTCGATCTAGGATACTACTAGCCTAGCTACCTACTAATACTACGACGCCTTAGCTAACTACCTATATTAGGAAGAGAAGTAGGAACGCGTTTATAGTAAATACTATCGATATAAGGTCGATAATTCTATAACCTACCTAGGCGAAGCGCGTTACGGGATAGCTCTATACTATATTAGGTAGGTTTAGTACTTCTACTAAGTTATCTTAGGTAAGAAAGAGCGTTCGCAAAGATCGCCGGATCTAGAGTAGTCTCTAAAATAGCCCGCTTGCAAGGCCCGTAGTAGTAGTATCGGTTCCTATAGAGCTAGAGTAAATATCTAAACTAGGAGGAATTTATAATATTATCGAGTATATAATCGAATATATCTACTCGTATAGTCTAGAGTCGATTCGCGCTATAGTATATATAGTAGACAATATAGACCTTATATACTTGTAATATCCTATAATCGAGTCTAGGATAAGGTAGATACTTAATAGACTATACGACTAGTCTCTATAGCGGCTAGAGCGAAAGCCGCTAGATATACAAGTTCGAGTATTATAGGCTCTAATCTACTAGCGATAGGATGTCCTATTTATCGCTAAGACTAGCTTAGGCAAGAGTCTTATATTCTAGGCATTTACTATCTTAACTAGATAGATCGCCCTTTAGCTTATTCCTCTTAGTCGACTTAGAACTAAGTAGTATATAGATCTTATCCGAATCGTAGGGGAATATATAAATCCTATATTAGTTATAGTAGAAACTAGATAGAATAATCTAGATATAATATCGAAGATCCGAGATAGGTATTATAATTATATTATCCTAAGCCCTAAATAGGCTATCTTCGACGAATTTAAAGACATTCTCCGTAGTACCCCTCTCGTATCCTATATTAGACTAGTCGCCTTCGACGAAGTATATCTCCTCTCTACCTAGGCATTATTTCGCGAAGAGTTCCTCGCGGTTACTTAATTGCGAGCCCTCCTCTATAACGACTATATATAGTTTAGCTATATAGGAACCTTGGATCGTGCGACGTAAGCCTATATACTTACTAATAGCGGATTTCATCCTATTAGCTAACGTCTATATAGTACTACTATATTCCGTACTAGTATAAACTATACCGATTATACCTATATCTTTAAGGAAATAGATAGTATAAGAGCTACCTAAGGCTAATT